>DWEC01000400.1:0-17472 GCA_018245735.1 Microceris miodesmiata
ATATGATGATATGAGAGCTAAAGACATGCATTAAACAGCATGTAGTGTGAGATAAGTGAACTATTAAGGGATACTTTGACTCATAGCTTACATTAAGATCTGTAGTACGGGATATTCCAGTTTCAGTCTATAGCTGACAAAATATAATAATTTTGTAATGACACATAAATGTTTCACTCACACTTAAAACATCACAATCTCATTGTAAAAACACAAAATTAAATTTCTGAAAACTCGACTAAACATCATATGTATTAGAGTTATCAACACAGCAAACAGTAAATGACTACTGAGTTTTTTATCAAGACAATCGTGCTTATTGATTAAATGAAGATGCTAATAAGTTTGACAAATATGGCAAAAATAGAGCACATTATTCACAGTTATTTGAATTCTGGCTCAGTACATTTCACTTTCATGATTCATAGTCTGTACAATGATCTGTGTGAAAACATTGACTTGGCCATCAAAATGTTGATCTGTAACCATAACTACTATGATTCATTCAAATCACTGCCAATGTCTGAGGTCAACAATTTGTCACATTGAGAAGATATTAAGGAATGAAGAATCGAATATTCATATTAATATAATTATTGAAACTTATCGCATTTCTCTATTGAAAACAGCTTTCCTCTCAGAATAAAAAGGTATAAGGCCATAGTCGGTTATGCTGACCAAGCGGGGGTTGGAAGAAGATTTAACATTCATATTATGTATATTCATATGATGTCTTTATTTGCAAAAACGATGTTTACAGGAATACTTAATTTAAATTACGCATCCTTTTGTTCTATTATAACAAATGCAAATGAATTCAAACAGATGTATCTGCCTCTTTGAGGTAGCTTTAAATGCCACATTTGGAAACACTTTTGTGAATAATAGTTAATTGAAACTAAAAGCTACAGTTAGTATTTTTGTACTCAGATGTCTAATCGTTTGTCATTACCCGTTTATAAGATAATTTTGGTTATTACAGGAAATTCTAGTGCTGGATGAAGCAGATCGGCTCTTGGACCTAGGTTTTAGTGCAACATTAACTACAATATTACAATACTTGCCCCGCCAGCGTCGAACCGGTTTGTTCTCAGCAACCCAAACCAAAGAGCTGCAAGATCTGGTGCGGGCGGGCCTGAGAAATCCGGTGCTAATAAGCGTTAAAGAGAAGTCTACAATCAGCACGCCAATGGCGTTGGAAAACTACTATGTGATAGTCGAACCACAAGATAAGTTCCTGTTCCTTCTCAACTTCATCCGTAATCGTAAAATACTGAAGGGTCTCTTCTTCCTGCCAACGTGCGCATGTGTGGACTATTGGGCTGATGTTCTGCCTGGATTCTTGCCAGATATGAAAGTGTTCGCAATTCATGGCAAAATGAAACAGAAACGAAGCAAGATATTGGAGAAATTTAGAGAAGCAGATAATACTATCTTGCTGTGTACCGATCTATTGGCAAGGTGTGAATGATTTTTTACATGATTTACATGATGTTGTTTTAGATTTTGCAAATAAGCTATTAATGCCAGCGTCCATAATTACCGATTCGTATAGCCTGGAACTATTCATAACTAAAGTGAATAGGCAATTTCTTGGCGAACGTGCTACATCCTAGGTTGCATCTTCCTTTCCATCAGGAGGCATTGCAGCGGTGCACCCAAACGAAGACTTCAATTTTGTAATAGTAGTTGTTTTTATTTTATAAGAGATGGCGCTAGTCATGTGACTAATCATCTTATCGTGTGCAGGTAGTAGTTCTGAACTATTGTATCAAGGTCTCTAAATCTTTAAAATAGGTATCTTGATTTGGAATGAGCAGATTTTTCTTTGTTAAAAAAGTAACAATGATATACCATCATAAAATGTAATTAGTCATCATATTGTTAGGTTATGTTTAATTTATAAGCAATGTTTCTTTATCTTAGCGGCCCATTACCATTGAAACCCCCAAGTCTGGACGCGGTTGATTGAGCCCGTAGGAATGGAAGCAAATTGTCAGTCAATGTTAGTTCAGAATGCTTACGTCACAAATTATGTTATAATGTGTTTTATTCCATTTTATGACTTTCAGCCATCGTATTCTCTTTTTTTTCAGAGGCCTAGATATCCCTGAAGTGGAATGGGTGCTGCAATGGGAGCCGCCCACTAACCCACCAGCTCTCGTACACCGCGTGGGGAGAACCGCGCGCGGCGGAGCGTCTGGCTGCTCACTTCTACCTCTCCTACCCACTGAGGACACGTACGTGCCCTTCATCAGATCCAATCAGAAAGTCGAGCTGAAGGACTGGAGGCAGAGCAAAGATGAGATAAAAATTAGCAAGAAACTTAAAGACAAGGTGTGAATTTTTATAAAATATTGTCAGTATATCATACAAATGTAAAAATAACCAGGTAGTATGAATAAATTTCAATTAATGCATTTTCATTATTATCATTTCGATATTTTTCTGACATCATATTCAAAATTAAACAGGATACTGGCACATAATAAAAGATTGTCCATTTGTAGCAGAAAGATCCAGTTCTTTCATTCCGGGTGATTATTTGAATATATTTGTAGTGGATTACACTCGAATGACTATTCGATACTCGATCTATTCTTTTAATGTCGATTAATTCAATATTTGACTTTAGTTTTCTGATTTTAATTACGTTTATCGATGTACCCAACTAATAGAACTACAATAATTATTGTATGTAACGTATGTTTTTTTACATCAATGTCAGGTCCTCTCAATACTCCACAATCAGCAAATGAATGACAGAGCAGTTTTCGATAAAGGTCAACGTGCTTTCGTGTCCCACATGCGAGCATATTCCAAGCATGAGGGTAATCTGCTGCTCCAGCTCAAGGAGCTACCCCTGGGTCACATTGCCACCAGTTACGGCCTGCTGAAGTTGCCGTTAATGCCTGAAATCAAAGACGAACATAAGCAGCAGTTCGTTGGACCGAAGGAGCTGATAGATTTCAACAGCATACCGTATAAGGACAAGCAGAAGGAGGCGAGTAGGATGCAGAAGTTGCAGGAGTATAAAACGACTGGCGTGTGGCCTTCGAAAAAGAAAAAAAAAATGGTGAGGAATGTGTTCTTCAAATTGACTGTTAACTGCTTCTTCGTTCGAGTGGAAAGTTTATTAACTTTCAAATGCAACATTATCAATCAGTTGTCTGGTTTCTTAATCAAGGTTCATGCTAATTTTACACCAAATGAACAACGTAACATCACTCCTGTAATCGTCAAAGGGGTAGGCAGAGGAGTGTAGTACACTCCCATGTTTCATCAGTTAAGTCACATGCAATAGCTGGGGAGCCTACTGTCATATACCGGGCACAAATCCAGACTCTGAGTCACTACAAAAAATTATAAATTAGAAAAATACAATATTAACCAGCCCAGGATTTGAACCCATGACCTCCCTATCGGCAATAGCGCGTGCAACCATTCTACCGACGACGTAGTCAAAGAAAGATACTGGCATACATGAATTAATATTTGCAATCTCTTTGTTATGAACATTCGGGATCATAATGAGCTTTATTAAAGTTTCGAAACCATCGTTATAGTAAAAAAAATATTATTTTGTTATATGAATAACACAAAAACAATGTATCTTTTCAAAATGTACTGTCGCCTATAGTACAAATTTCCATTAGCATCTAGATGAGCGGAAAATCATAATCCAAGTCAATGAAATGAGGTTTGGGAATGAGACCCAACTACATTAGCCCATACATAATTTGTGATATAAGTTTATTTTACTAATTTTTATATATTTATTTGTTAAAAGTACGTTGTTATTAGGTGCCTAAGGCGTATGAATATAGATTGTGTTTATAAGAAACTGCTTAATTTTATTAGAACTCTTGCTATCGGGGACCACAACGTCAATTAAAATATGAGACAAATGTTTAAAAGAAGCCCTTTTGCTACAGATAAAAACGCAACCATGGGAGCAGACGAAACAGAACAAAGAGGAAAAGAAACAAAAAAAGAAGAAACGGAAAGAGTTAAAACAGAAAGCGGAAAGGGAAGGAACGAAGAAGAGAAAAACAGTGACACAAGAAGAGTTAGACGAGCTAGCGGCTGATGTCGCTCTTCTTAAGAAATTGAAACGACGGAAAATTACAGATGAACAGTTTAATAAAGAATTTGACGTTGATAAATAAATAGAGAATTTTCAATATGTTGTTCTTTTTATTATAATGCTTAAATCAAGCTTGAAGGACGAGCATTTTATTTCTTTGCAATAGCAATGGGCGTGAATCAATATGTAGACGAATCTTAGAATTATTAATATTATGCAAACGAAATATTGGAGCAATCAACTATTTGGTGAACGAAAAACGACGCCAAGCTTAATGGATTTAAATGAGTTTGATGTACAATGCACATTGAATATGCTTGTACCTTTTATGGAATAAGTTTTGAATCTACTTAATGATCATCAAACAATCTATTGTTCCATTTTTGGATACGGCTCTTTTCTAGAGCAGTTTCGCTGCAGTGTGCTGCGATGGCCAACTGTGGATTAGCAGACTTAACTCAACTGACCACTACTTAAATGTTACAACCGGCGACATCTTACCTCGGAAACGCACATAAACTTGTTAAATGGATTTGAATATATTTGGGATAGTTTTTAGTGGTCAGAATGTAAAAATAAAAAATACAAGCAATGAAAATAGTAAAATAGCCATTTATTTTTGCTAACTCTCATAATTGCAACATATCTTCTGAGTATTAGTTGACAAAACAAGGCACTTGGTCTATTACAGTGTTGATGGAAGCCGACAGCCAAATACATACCATACAACAGGAGACAATCAATTTGCTTTTATCATTTCAGTTGAAATAATAGACTTAATTATTTTCATTGCGACATTACTACATTACTT
This sequence comes from Microceris miodesmiata, assembly GCA_018245735.1. Taxonomy (NCBI): domain Eukaryota; kingdom Metazoa; phylum Arthropoda; class Insecta; order Lepidoptera; family Hesperiidae; genus Microceris; species Microceris miodesmiata. Next base: position 4,899 of record DWEC01000400.1, read on the forward strand.
TAATACATTTTGTTTACATTTTTATTACCCTCAATAGACAAGTTGGAGGTGTAATTTATATAGACAACATTGTGACATGATTGGACGGTGAGAATAATTTCTTTACTAATAATATTAGGCACGGTAACAGGCTACCTGTAAGACAGTACAGAACTCAGAAGCAATTCAAGCCAGATAGATAATCATAGATATCTCCTCAATCAGGACATGTCCAACACTTGAGTATCAATGTATCTGTCTATCACCACTCAATTAATGTGAGTATATCAGAAAAAAAATCTATTAAATTTAACATCTCAAAATACTTCCAAGATTTATCACAGACCGTTTTAAATGATCTTGATGACTATTCCTTCATCACAAAAGTTTAAATTACACCGAACATACATGTATGCCTGTTCCTTATATTTGATGAGGCAAATGGGCAGTCACAATCGATAATAAGTGATCACCATCGCATCAGGTACTTATAACAACTGAAGATCAGCCATTGCATTGCAGGCTTTGAAGGAGAGCCTTCCTTATGCGCCACTAAAATGGTTTACATGAAAAGTCTATTATAACAACTACAAGTGATAAAAATAATGTAATTATAATGTTAGCAAACTTTGTAATACATACATTCTATATATTTATGTATATTTATTAGCACCAGTTCTCGGAGGCATTTGATGTGGGCAACACTTGACAACAAAAGTCAATACTTTAAGTTATGTCACTGTAACATGCCCTTGAATCTCATTATCAAGTGTATATTTAAAAAATATATTTCTATAATTGAACAGTCACCTTCAGCTTTATCCTTTGTTTCATATCACAAAGTCTACTTAACCGCCTTCTTAATCGGCTGTAATAATATACTTATCTTTACTGAAGGCACATAACGTTTACTATATTATCTTCAACTATTTCACAATTGTATAAAATTTATATACCATAAAAACTTGTTTATGGCAACATAGTTTTTCCCGTCTATCTAAAGGCAGTTTAAAATGGGAAAACATCAGAGGCGCAAACTTGTTGTCAATTAAAATAATTATCATAGATTTTTACTTCAAAATACTATTTATTGTGCGTTATTATTTTACTATTTTCAGTTTTGATATAATATTTTTCTAAAAAACAGAGCAGATATTTACACGTCAGAATTTATGAATGTCTGTTTGTCAGTGCGCACGACATTTTTAATTAATATTAGAAAAGCTCATTAAGCGGAAGTCAAAATATATTTAAAGTTACCATAGTTTACAACTGGCAATGATTCAGTTGACGTTTTCCTATTCTTTATGGTCATCATAGTCTACTTTTCTACATAAATTTGACATTTCCAATCACATGAAACATTGCCAGCAAATAAAAATATAGACTGGCGCAAACATTATACAATAATAATAATAATAGTCAATATTGATTTTATACATTCAACTTATAATTATAATTGCAAAGACAATTTACAATAAGTACATAATATCTCGTTATTTTGCGATTTTACACGATACACTGTTAAGCCTACGAAAGAGAAAATCTCAATAGGAAAACAATAATTATACAAAAAAAAAGAAAAAACTAAAAGCTTCACATCAAAGAAATAATTTACATACAAAAAATCCTCCCGTAATCTATAAAAACAAGCATTTTCATACATCATTTTTCCATTAACCATCCATTGCCTTGTCATGTGATCTTAAAATAGAACACCTAAAATATACGCCATCTTATAATTACAAAAAAATAATAATCGTCGTAATAATACTATTTAACTTTATTTAATTAGACTATAATACTTGCCGCCTGGACAGGTCGACATAACTTAAACTGTCAAATGTCAAAATGACATGACTAGCTGTCAAAATAAGACCATTTCGAAACCGCAGATTACATTCTACTTTTGAAACAATTATTCAATACAGATATAGAAAGTCATAAAGATCATCAACTACGAATACAAGTCACATCATCATCATGATGATGATGATGATGATGATGATGTGATGATGAAGTCACATGAATATTCGGTAAATATTAATTTAATTTCAAACATTAATTAATAAAATAATTTCACATTCTACTCCAAGACAAGACGAAAAAAAACGGTATTCAAGCATCGCGCCACTCGTGAGACGTCAATATAGCAGAGATGCGATTCGAAAATTAAAAACCGCGCGAGAAATCGTTAAATAAAACATTCAATGGCCGTTTTTACGGATACTACTGTTTAAAAAAAACGAAATAACGCACTGAGCCGATGATTATTAGATGCGCCACACTTAAAACTATTAACATGTATTAATATTAAAATAACAAAACACGAAAACGTTTCAATACCGTCCACCATTTGTAATTTTTTTGAGAAAATCGCTCATTGCGAAGTATTTTAACAATGACTATGTATATCTTTTGGAGTATTCACATTTCTGCTTCCCTCTACAGACATTAGTTAACGTCATTTAGAAAGCAAACAGTTTTGTAATTTCGAATGAGTTTCGTCCGATTGTATTACCATTAAAAAAAATCTAATTCCAAGATAGAATTGATTTATATACAGTTATTTAAAAAAAGACTGATCTGTAAAATCGTTTAAAAACCTCCATACTTTAACCCTAAAATACCTAATGATGGATTGTGGATGTTGGATGGTAAATGGTGGAGGGTATTGTCAGTTTTCGTTTTTAAGCACCAGGTCAATAATGCTCCTTAACACTAAAGTTTGGACACACTACGCGAATTGTTTCATATTATCGTTACAGATTTAAATCTTGGAACTTTATGAACTCAGCAGCTCACACTATGTACCTGGTCTGGAACGGTCGATAGATCGGCCTGGCATTCCACTGCTGGGAATGCCCAGCAGTAATATAAACCATATCAAATGTATTTTTTGACTATGTAACATCAACTGTAATCTAAAACATAAATTTTTCAATTTCACTGCCGTTAAGTTCTTTATCAGATTTATATTTTCTTATTATTGAAAAAAAAAGAAATAAAATCAAAGTTCTTCTGTGACGTTAATTATATGTCGCACAGCGATGCCAAAAACGAAAATCAATGACGACAAAGTATAGAAAATCTTATATAAGCAAGTATGGCGGAAAGACACCTTAAAGATATATGTTATTATCAGCTGTATGTAGGCACCTAAATAGGGCTAATATTTTTTCAATTATGAATGGAGATTCATGTCCAACAGCGGGACATTACATATAAAAGTGATGATGATGATGACGACCATTTTTATTAAACCAGGCTAATCAGTCAGCTGTTCATAAATATCATTTATTTAATACATGAATATGTCTATGATATCAAACTAATCAGATTCTTTCAGTGCTAATTTCAAAGTTCAAATTTCTCAACTTTTTTGAAAACTTCATATCAGTGCTGCACAATATAATATAAAGTGGAAATAATTTAACTTAAGAATTAAGAATCGATGCGTTTTTAATTATACCATATTAAAAACAAAACCAAAAATAATAATTATGAATGTGTCTATTACATAAATCTCACGCCACACTTGCAAAATTTATGAAACTAATAAATAATATCCTATGTAATGGACATAGGATGTTATATAAATAAAAATAATATTGCTTATGGAAACTTACCAGCTAATAGATGAGACTACAGAGAGTGATAGAGTTGTTCTTGAATAACATTCCTTATAATATCAATTGTAGTCATAGACATAGGACATAGACTAGAGAAGAAACAAGTATACATAGACAGACATCAACTGTCACCTCCATTCTATAGTGACAAATCATACAAAAACACATTCATTTTTGTACTTATTTTAAAAGAGCTTTATAAGAGGTTTTGTGACACTGACTGCTATATTCCTAACCTGAGAAGTGCCCAAATATGATAAACAATAACTATAACACTGTATGACATTCATCTATGGTATCTTATTATTGTTATTAAATTGACACTGTAAGCCAATTGTCATAAGCTATTTTGCTAAAAGCTAATGTCACTCTAAAAGTAAAAAAAAATTACTTTGCATGTAAAAGTTTAAATATATTAACGATCACATGTCAGTATGTCTACGACCACATCCTCACTGATGTATATAATAAACATTGGATGTATAGATAGGAAAAAACTGACCGCACTAAATATTACTAAATGCAGTGTCCTACACAAATCCAATTTTTAACATGTATAATATAAGGCACATTGTTACATCACCCGAGTATAAAAGCTAGTATTTACAATGTTCATGTTAATAATAAATTACACAGTTTTGTAACACACACAGTGTTGAAGTGAGCATACAATATATAATGATAATATCTTGGGACAACTCATACACTGCTATCTGCTAGCCAGACCGCTGATAGTCTTCACATATATACATCAATTTGTGTCAAACCAATTTACAATGCCTGGTTCATTATTTTAAATCAGTAAGTGATGAACAAACTGGCCAGTTACAAAACAGATGAATGATATAGTTACATTAGTACGGAAAAAATAGTTACATATTGTCTATGGTCACCTTTATAACAGTATGATTTCGTTGTTTTTGCTCTGTCTCTTGAATTCAAACACTGCATAAGTTACAAAACAGACGATCCGAAATATCAAAAACATTTGGCAAACGATATGCTCCCTTTGTCAGATTATTATACAAATTTTCTAATCGTCATACAAGTTTATTGTCAAGTCATCAAAGGTACACCCACCTATAAAAAAATTGCACCATCACATACCCTTGGGAAACTCCTCTAAAAAATTCTATGAATATTATAACTTATTGCAGAGAAAAATTGAAGAATAATAATAGTTATTGTCTGATTTATATAGTACTAATATATATAGCAAAAACAAATTGTCACATGCGGGGCATAATATTGAAAATTATTATAAGAATTCGAGTCCAAGAATATTTCATTAATTTAAATTACAATAAAACTTTTCTCAAAATTCTCACACCATAGACATTTCCTTTGAGAACTCTTCTGATGTAAAATGAGCAAAGTGAAATATTTTTTCACATCCAACTGAAAACTTAGTATATCGACAGCTTAGAGAAAATTGGCAAGCTAACATTACGAATGTTGAATTATATAATTGTATCTGTGATTCTTTTTGAACTTTAAAATTATTGTCCAAAAGGAAGAAAATACACATTTCAATACCTGTAAAGTCCCGGCTATACTGATCAAAGTTTATTTAAAACATACATTTGAACATGTTACTGAAATTTTTTTCTACATTGAACAATACAACACAACGTAGTCTATGAGCTATTTAAGCAATAATTTTAAAATATAAAATGTGACCTCGTTTCGATACAATCGTTATAATACATACTAAAAAACATTGTACTTACAGCTAGGATCTGTCAGTTCGACCTCGATCAATACAGCCGGGTTACCTTGCTCCGCTCCACCTGCCGAGTGTACCGCCGCTCAGACCTCGTCGGGCGCCATCGTGTCACCCTCGTGGTTCTGCTCCGGCGGCGGCTGCGGCGAAGGCTCAGGGGTAATGATGCTGGCCTTGGCTGCCGCTTCGAGCGCCCGAATCCTGTTCTCCTGTTTGACTATAACCGATTTCAGCTTGCGAATCTCCTCGACCAAATCCGACAGTTGCTTTTCCTGAAATAAATGCATTTCTAATTCAATATTTTGTAACATCGAAGTACATAGTTTTCATAGGTACTTTTTCATTGATTGTTATTAATTCATTTATTCCACGACTTTTTACGTATCTTCTTTTTCTTATATACAGTGACTCAGATAAGTAGTATTAATGTATTAAAGTAGCGAGACTCACAATGGCGGCGGTGATTGCGGGCGGCGGCGTGGCGGAGGCGGGCGAGGCGGAAGCGTGCTCGCCGCGGTCGGCGCGGTCGGCGCGCTCGGTGCGGTCGGCGCGGTCGGCGCGTGGGGTGGGCGAGCGCGTGTCCTTGTCGCGGTCGGCGCGGTCGCGCGGCCCGGCGAGCGCATTGCGCTTGGTGACGGTGAGCGTGTGCGCGCGGCCCGCCACGTAACCGCCCTGTACCACGAGCGCGCGTTCCTGTTTGGTGGCAGCCCTACGCTAGTACTGTCGTCTGATACTCCTCTTGGCTTTTGTCGATGGTCTTTAGGGGCGGGCTCGCGGTCAATAGCACTTCGTATAATTAGATTTAAAGTTTGTTCTTGGTATCGTATTTTACAGGGAATACTAAGCATTTAAATTGAAATATATAAACCTTTACTAGAAAAACCCTGAGGTGAAAGAAGTTGTATGTAACAAAGGACTAATATTAAAAACAAATGAAAATGAATTTGGAATAAGTAACAACCAAATTACAAAACATGAATATCCATTTATATTGGAATAATAGTCTCAATTTCAAAGAAAAACAACGAATCAACAAAGTATAAGGCAAAAAAATTGAATTCTTATCTCAAAACATAAATGAAACTAAAATGAAAAAAGATTAAAAAAACGATTAAATAACAGAGAAGCCCGCAAAAGTTAGTAACATCGAAGTAACGTTATCGCTCAGGCGGTTACGAGGGAGAACACAACACTCGGAAACACGTTAAAGAAAAAAGGAGAGGGAAATGGAAGCCAACAGAATCATCGTCGACACTACACGACGCGGCACGCTGTTACGGGCCGGGGCTCACCAAACAAACAGTATTAGGGACACGGGTATACACGAATTGCCACACTTGACAACATCACGCAAATGATACCAAAGCGTATTTGTTAAAAGGCGTCTTCTTTCTCTTTCTGACCTCTGGTTTCAAATGAGTTCAAACAAGGATAATTTTAGTAAAGTTCATTGCCTACTTTGTACTATTTTGTCAACAGTTTGTAATATTCGCACTTTGACCAATTTTGTGCAAATGTTTCATCAAAACTTAGGTAATTAATTACCCAAGTTTTGATGAAACATTCCCAAAAAAGTGTGAATTAAAACCAGAGTCAGAAAAAAATCGAATGTTAAAAGTCAAAGTGCAGAAACTCATATATACGTTTAAAAAAAGAAAGAATTTATGAGAGCAACACGGTTAAATAACAGACCTCATATCGTATGCGTCACATAGTTCATGATTCATCAATTCGTAATTAAAGTATCACCCATCAATTCTGTCCTATATATAAATTATACATTAATTAATTAATTTTTATTCTATATTGCTTTCATCATTAAATATGTGACGCAAAAATTATACATAATATGAAGACATTATCAAGATTTATATTACACACATGTATATTAATTAGTATATATGTAACTAGATCCTGGAAATATAAAAGTAATGTTAATAAACAACAAACCACAAACACGCTGAAATACATCTATTTCATGTAAACACGCTCAGTCAACATTGTTCGGGACTGCATGTATACGTTTTGTTTCCTGTGATTCCTGTCTATGCAAAGATGCAATAAAATAATGACATCATAATTTATGAGAGATGGTCAAAAATGGGGCGATGGTGCTGCCATCTAGGCGACGGTGCTGCCATCTAGGCGATAGTGCTGCTATCTGGACAATAACTGATACTATGGTCAATACCGATGATAACTGTTTTACAGTAAACATGTAGTATATTGTACTTTAAAAATCCTAGAACGTACACACTATATACGAAATAAATTGTATTTCAGAAAAAAAAGAACAAAGGATAACAATGGTATAAACAAGATAAAGAAAAAAAAATATTTTATTTTATACACTGAACATGCAATCAGTACACACAAACATACGCACACATTCCTATTTAAAAAAATGTGATGTATCAGTATAGAGTACATAACTCTTGTAAGAATTGAACACTGAATTTATAGATTGAACATGTGGAAATGTGTTTTCAAAGATTTCCTGCCGAAGTAATGATTGCGGTCACCACGAGCAGACTGAACGCGTCGTTTAGAGTACCTCTGCGTCCCAAGATACATTAATGGCAGTAGGATGGACCTACTCGTAATTAACAACATTTTTAAAAGGATTATCACAGCCAATTTATGCAGCTGGTATCATTACATAAATTACGAGTCTGGCACGTAAGAAGAAAAAAAAGATTTAAGAATATTTTTATATTCCAATCACAAATACACAATTTAGAGGTTGAGGTGTCCTCTACAGTTGTTGTCATCTCAGAAGGGATTGTTGGAAAAGATGCAATGGCAAATTGGGATATGCAAAATAGTACAAAGGGTTCGTTCGAAAAAAATGGGAATAAATTACAAAATTATCGATGGTGATATTTTGTCTATATGTATGTGTATTTGAATGTCTGTCTGTCTGGCTGTCCGTGGGTGTTACCTTCAGCGACATGGTGCAGGGCTCGGCGTCCTCGCCGGCCAGCCATTCGTCGGCGGTGAGGCTGGCCTCGTCGCTCAGCGTGTCCGGGTACAGGTCCTCTTGGAACAGCTCGGACTTGCGCGGCACGGTCATTGACACCACCTGGAGATCAGGATACGTGCAAAAATCTGATTTTAACGACGTATCGTAATTGTTATAACGACGTACTGTGTTGTATACTGGCCACGCCGACAATACTGGTATAAATAAGAGATTGGGCTGCAATACTATTCATTCAGTCGAAGACTAGAAACAAGTCAAGGTCAACTGCTTTAATCAAGAAACGATAAATAAGATTATATATTTAAATGTATCTTTAATAAGTCTGCGATAATGTAATTAATGCAATAAAGTTATCGTTACTCGTCATAGGCATTTATTTGGCACCTCTCAAATTCTTGACAAATAGCATTAAGGTTTATTATACGGTTTCCTAGTCACCTGACACAGTCCAGAGTTGTTGAGGCGATAGAACTTGGCGATCTCGCACGTTGCTACATCGCAGCCTCGCTTCGGCATCATACCGATACCTGACAAATGAAAACATTGAGCACTTAGTCATAATATGTACAGATATTATTAAGTGACCACTAAAATAATATTATGTTTTTATTTAAACGCTAAAGCTATTTAAATAAACCAATGAACTCAGTGCAAGAATTGTACCTGAACGTTATGAATTGTCAGATAAAGGATTGATGATGAAATATATGTACAAATCATATGTTGCAAATATATCCATTGAATTGAATGTAATTTATTGAAATGTGAGATAAAACTTAAACTTGTATACCTCGTTGTGGATCTGGTGTCTGGAAAGTGTTGATGTAGTGGACGAAAGGTGGCTCCGGAGTTACCTGCGAAATTTATTTCAAAAAGTGGTCGTATATTGGAACAATGCAAATACATACATGTTGTCTATGAATGAATAACTAGTCATAGACAGAATTGTGTGATGAATCATAAGCCAAAATTACAGTCTAAATCCTGACCAACCAATTCCGTCTCCCTAACTATCAATTTTGTAGTGTCACCGTGTCTAAAAAGGTAAACTCAAATTTGATAGAAAACTATCAGTCGCAGGGAGAATAAAGGAGTCTGTAATAAAAGTACAAACGACAGGGAAAAACATAAGCGTGCGTTTGATAGAAGAGCGTCATGTCACCTCGAAGTATCTGATGACGGAGTCGCCCTTGCCGCAGAGGTAGATGAGGTTGGTGTCGGGGTCGTAGAGTGGGAACATAACGCCGTTGCTGGTGTCGATCTCCACCGTGACGATGGGCTCGGCCAGCGCGTCCGGCGTACGCAGCGAATACTGCCGCTCCGACATGCGGCTGAACCTGCCGCCGCACATGCGATTACTTGCACCATTATTCGCACGATTACTCGCACAATTACACGCACGTTTACTCGCTAAAGCTAAACTATGTGTTAACGTGGTAGAATAGTCTCTTACCCGGTCGTGAACACTAAACCGTGCTTTAAGAAGATCGCCCTGGACGCCTTGCTGCCCTCGTGCGCTATCGCCTCCGATTCCACTTCGCCCTTCCGCGGATCTATTATTCTGTCAAACATGAACAAATATAATATCTTGAGACATCTCCACACAGAACCAACTGATCCGTAAATTACAAGAGAGCTCGTAGTATGAACAATATTCTCAATATACATACAGTAATAAAATAAATGTAATTCTCTTTCAAACGAAGGTGTTTATGATGTATTATACATCTCACTTTTGTTTCGAAGTCTCAATAATTTTGTAATCTCAATTGTCCAGCAGAGGAACAATAGAGGCTGGTGATAATTACTACTATTATAGAGATCTAGCTTATTATGCTATAAACTGGCCAAACAATTCCTAGTAAATGATTTTGATCTTGCATCCAAGAGGTGCAATCCTCAATTATCTTATACCGTCGGTTTGGACAACATTACCTGATCTTTTTATCGCGGCAGGTGGTGAGCAGTTTAGAGCCGGTCCAGTTCCAGCAAGCGGAGTAGATGAGATCAGGGTGACAGTCCAGGCTGATCAGTACCTCGCCGGTGCCCACGTTCCATATCGCTATCTGGAAATGGACAACAAAGAATTGATTTTATTTAAAAAAATCCACACGGCAAAACCCAGAATCGAAGGTAGAAAGAACTGCAAATATGCCTTCACTTTGCCAAGCTAAGTCCAGATCGTTCCTCGGACGTCCGGCTGAAAGACATAGTCTTCGTGTAGTCGAACGCTGAGACAAAAGACGTAGCCTGTGGGATAGCAATGTACCTGCAACTAACAGTACATAGACCTTCAACCCTGCCATGCACCGGTCTGATATATATGATTTTGAGGAGCAGTGATTATTTAGCATGAACTCGACGGACAGGAAGTTACAAATTTTGCAACACGAAATACGAATACAGCAGTCTTATAAAAAACAAATATAAATCAATGTTACCTGATTATCTGATCCGGCCGTGAGGAGCACATTCTGAGCGGTCGGATGCCACAGCACCAGCCCCACGCGCCGCTGGTGATATACGAGGTCCACCACCGGCTCGGAGAGAGTGCGGGACAATCCTCCATCGGGGATCTGCCACACCTGAGGAACGAAGTCAAAATAATCTGGTGAGCTGTTCGACTCACTGGCAACATTATCATCATAAGTTCGTTCCGCAACAATAACTGACCGCTGAGCTTCATGTTCAGCATTTCGCATCCAATAATTACCAGCCACGTTGTGTACATCGTGACCTATTTTTATTACTATTACAGTTATACAACCCATTATGGAACAGGAGGTGTACCTATGAGCATACAGCAGGGACAAATCCAGATGAGATAATTTTGAATTCCCATTTGTGCCCGGTATATTATGGCTATAGGCTCACCCCCTATTTTTACAGGTGGACGTAAACTGGTAAAACGTGGGAGTTTGATACAGTCCTCGGTCTACCCCCTTATGGCTTCAAGGCGTGATGTTACTTTTTTTAAGATCATAGCAGGTTTCTCGTAAATCTCATACTTTTGAAATGAGCAATGCATTTAATAGTTATATTTATCCTACAGAAGAAATCAACGCCCCTGCCATTTGCACATTCCAGCTACATTTATATTAAGGTGACAGAATTATACGCGTGGAATGTAATAAATGTATGCGAAAATAACAAATAAATACTTCATTTTCAAAATATACATATCTCTCTATACAATAACTAGAATACGTTAGTAACAGCGGAAGTGATAAACACCGAAAACGCAGGTGTCACATTATGTTTAGTTGTATATCAAAAGTAGAACTCTAACTATTGCAGATTTTCTCACGATGTTTTCTTTCATTCTTACAGAAAGTGAAAATTTATCTTAAAATGCATTTGTTTAAATCGGTCTGCGCCAGGTTTTCAGCGGGTTCAAACCCAGGACTTTGAGGGTGAATTATAAATCACTAAGCGAAAACTGCTTACAGTTTGTTAAAAATAGCCAAAGTCTACTAAAGAAATTAGTATAACAAATTATTATTATCATATCATCACGCCAGTTCCGTTATGGGACAGGTAGTGAGCACCGAGTGCCAAAGATCTCTATCCTCACAGACCTGCCGTGATTCTTCCACATTCAACACTTTCTCCATACAAGTTTCAATATTATATGTATGCACAAAACCAATTTCCAAAACGCGAAAGTATATATTCGTCTGTGTTCCCCTTTCACTCGAAAAACGGTAATACAAAGTAAGGCTATAATATTTTGTTAATTTTAGAACTTTACACCTGTCTCTTTGTTTAACGAAAATATCGTTATGATTCTACGGAAGTCTCTTTTTTACCCAAATCACGTCAATGATGAAGTTTAATTGATATATTAAAGAGATATCCACTATTTCATTAAAGGATAGTAAAAATGGCAGAGGTTCTATATTTGACCGTGTTTATGCGTATAATGGAGGAAGTCTCTTTTATTTAGTTTAAAATTTTATATTAATTCTCACCATAGTAACAAAATATTCGCGCTTACCTTGACGACGCAGTCTTCAGAGCCGCTCGCAATGACATTGTCGTTGTGTGGACACCACGCGATGTCCAACACTGGACCTTTGTGCCCGCCCACCAATGGGTGATCCGCTGGAATTCGGCCCACCTGAGAATGAAAAAAATTTCAATAATTAAAATTATATTACAGAATATAGAAGAAATATTTCGTCAATCACTGGATACGTTTTATGATAAATAAGTATGATCACTTAGGGTAGCACTACGAATTAAGATTATTGCTAC
>DWEC01000401.1:0-17471 GCA_018245735.1 Microceris miodesmiata
AAATCTAACAAAATAAATGTAGACAAACTATTACAATTTTTTATGTAGAGACTTGATAAGACATGTAGGATATAAACTATTTACGTAAAGTTTTCTCATCTACTTGTTGCATTGATTGAAAACGAAATGTGCACGATTTGAAATCGCTATAAAACATTTTCTCTGAAACTGGGTGATAAAGTCCCATCGGAAACAACACTAGAGTGAAGTCACGCTTAAAGAAGTGCTTCAATATTTTTTTTTCTATAGATAGATATATTTTGTATGTACTGCAAAACATCAAAACGTATTTGCACCGGTTACAAAAGTGACAGTACACACATCATATTTTGAATGTCGAACATGATTACCGTAGCTGAATTTTACCGTTACACGTGTGTGAAATTGCTACGTGATGACATTATATTTTAAGTAATACGATACGAATAATTCTAACCTTAACGAAATTATTGCGATCCGACCAATGGTTATGAGTTTTGTCCTTGTACAGCGCTTCGAATTCAGCTATTGCATGGTCGACGCTCGCGCAATCTTGCAGCTTGGTGCCACCGATGGGCGTGCCGATCCTGCCCCATGAGCGGAACAGCCAGTATCTAAAGATATTAGAAAGAAAATAAATTTAAATCTATAGCTACTTTGATACTGGTCAATGTTACCAAAGCTACAATTATACGTATAAGAATGCCAGTATTAGTATGAAACGTACTTAGACAGTAGAAATAAAATAAATGAACATCTGTACATACAAAGCGTCATACTCTGTATTACAAATGATCACCAGTATCAAGTATAAGTTATAACGAATCAATACCTATTGATTTTTTTACAAAATGTCAATATTATTATAACATTATTTTTTATTATAAAATTGCCTGTGACTGCTGCGCCTACCTCTTCGTGGAGTACAGACGTGATGATACGTATGTAATACTACGCTGATAAGACCATGTGTACATGTGAACGAATTCAATATTCATTATGATATAGTACTTGCGAAAATTGATATCTAGATAACAAGTATTTGAATGCACATGTAGAATTATAAAAGTAACAAGTATAACGACATGTACTGCAAAAGACTAAATCTAAGCTAAGAATTAAACACAACTTGAGACTAATTTTGATTGATGATGGATATTACACTCTATTAAATAAAAGCAACTTGAGCGTACATACACATATGCATAAATATTGGCTACGACTTTAATAAAATATTTCTTTTTTTTCCTGTGTGCTCACTGCTCGGACTCTCAATCGAATTTTATTATTACATACAATATTATATCAGTAACAATAAAAGTCATTCAAATTACTGGTAGCTCGTGACTTAAAATATAGGATAGTTTTGAGCTGAAAGCCAATTCAATTAATGCTTACTTCTTTATAACATCGGACTCCAGCACTTGCAGTTTGTAGTAGGAGTTCTTGCCGGCGACGATGTCGGTCTTGCTCAGCACCACCGTGTACTTGGTGCCGTCGTAGCCCCTGACCACGTGCGCCTCGTCCGCCAGCCCGGAGTCAGGATCTACTGCGCTTCCACCTGCAGTTAGTACATACAGTATGAAGTTTGACTGAAGTCAATAATTACAAACAATCTAAGTTGATGGTATCTCAATGTGAGAAGCAATTGCGCAATTGTCATATAATCATCATCATAATCAGCCTTTGAGACTCCATTGCTGGACATAATCTCCTCTAATCGGCGCCACACCTTTCGACTCCGGGCCTTCATACAATTATAAACATATATTTAGTATGTCATACAATAAAGTAATAAAAAATGTATGCGCGTATTAGAGTATACACGCAACAAGAGAAATGTCTCGAACTTATTATTTTGATGTGGATTTTTATTACACTTTAAGTAAATGAGGTTTCAGCAAGACCAACAAGTTGTTACTTTGATCTTTGTTCACTTTGATTTTTGTTTGATTTGATTTGATTGCTACTTTCTATACAGGTTGAATAAGTTATTCAGTTAATGCACCTTTGACTTTCAACTTAGTGGGGCCAGACTTTGACTTTGCGTACATGCTGCCAGACTTAGTTATCGATTTGCCATCAATAACATCTTGTGGTACTCTGTTCTTGGGCTGCAATAAGATATTAGGAAAATACTTTAACATCAGTTCTTTTATATTATAATAAATTGTTTATCAACTTGCAATTTGACACATAAGCTTAATTTGACTAAATCATTCTATTAGTTTTTTTATAAAGACCTTAATAACTGACTAATCCCTTCGCCTCAGTTTATCAACCTAACCAAAATACCTATGATCACATGCAACTGTTTTATGACTTCATGCTATAAACTAGGCATTCATAAAGCTACATAGTCACACATGGAAGGGTAAAACTGTCATAAACATCTGAATACAATCTTAAGGTATCTATTAATGTCCTTTTTTATTAGAAATAGGCTCGCGTTTGGCTGCAATCCCGCCTGATAGAAAGCGAGATGCAGCCTAGGATGTAGCACGCTCGCCTAGAAAGTTCCTATTCACTCTCGTTTAGACTAATTCCAGGTTATACGATTCGGGAAAGATGCTAATAGTAATCTGCGGTCTAACTTCAATTTAGGCGCCTAGGCCAACCTCACCTTCTCATGATGCACTCTGCTATAAGTATGCCTAAGACGGGCAGCACTGCTATGTTCTTCAATTTCTAATCCAACATGCCTAGCGTGCACATTATATACAAGAGCCTATGAAAGCGCAAAAGGCGCCAATTAGGAAAATTCTACGTGCAGCATTGACTTAAGAAGGGCTGGTAGTAACTTAAAAGAGCCCTTTGTTAGGTAAAATTGATCAATTAATAAAGATACGGATGTCTTATAGAGATAGTGAGAGAGATTTTGGAACTGATAATTAGTATCTAATTACAAATGTACAAATAAAAGCAGCTCCTGTAGGTGAACATGTATTGTTAGCAATATTTAAAATGTCTAATTAAACTAGCCTGATTCGTTATACTGATAATGTTATCAGAGATTGTCGATTATTAATTGATTGACTATGACGTTAGCGTTGATTTGATAGTTAAGACAAAGCGCAGACGAACGGTAGCTGAATCAAATTTCGATATTATCTTGCCATTTCTGCTAATTCATCACAATTTATATCAAAATATTTATAAAAAATGCTTTCCTCAACCACAAGAAATTCATCACAAAACATAGAAATGGTTTCACTTAGAAATATTATATATTATATTTTGTATAATCGTAAATGTATGTATGTACGAGTATAATCACCTATTAATCATCATTTCTATTTAAACATCTTCGATGGCACAACAGATATCACTGCGTCAGATGTGCACCGCGCTGATAAATGGAGAATTAAACAACAAAAAAACTTAATTGAAAGACCCTGATTACGATATTAGATTTAATTATACGTGAATTGTAATGAAAATGTCGATTATTGACAACGCTCTATATAATATTTCGCAAATTTTGAAGCAAACCATAAATTTAACACAAATCGCATAATATTTCTACGTAAAAGGTATCATCATCATCAATAAATTTAACCAACCATAAATTTAACACAAATCGCATAAAATTTCTACGTAAAAGGTATATTTGATGTTAATTACGTAATATTTTAATATACAGACTCCGAGTCACTACTGGAAATTCTAAAGTAGAAAAATCCAATATTAGCCGACCCGGCATTTGAACCCAGGACCTCCCGATCGGCAGTCGCGCTTACAACCACTCGACCAACGAGGCAGTCAACCTACATACCTACTCATTTCTAAATTAAAGGCTATTTGTAGAGCGTAACTTATTAATTAATTGTTAATGATGTTTAACATTTACAATTTATTTACAGAGCAGTAGAGAGACAGTGTTATATATACTGGACTGTATATTCTCCGTGACGGTGGTGGGCTCCCTGGTGGTCTTCGTGTGGCGGGGCTCGTGGGCTCTGCTGGACATCTTCCTCTTCCCCGAAGACCAGGCAAAATCATGCTGGACTTCTTTGGTAAGTTATTTTTCTATACACAAATATAAATACGTTGAAACCATTTGTCTACGGTTCAATAATAATAATAATCGACCCATTATAATTTCACTGTTTGAATATGGGTCTCTTCTGAATTCTGATAATGAGAGGGTTAAGGCCATACCACGCTGGCTAAGTGCGGGTTGGCAGACTTCACACACCTTAGAATTTTATTTTTTTTATAATTTCTAAGATGTGTAGGTTTCCTCACGATGTTTTCCTTCAAATGCAAATGATATATAAATTTAAAACGCACTTTTGTAAAGAGGTGTGCGCCATAGATTTGAACCCGGCACCCCCAGATCGAGTGGCTGAATTCTTAACCACTAGGCTATCACTGCATTTTTTGTACTTCTTGCATTTCTTGCATACGTTTAAATCGTAAACATAACCTAACATCAAGATTATATCTTCCCAAAGGGGCACGCAGATAAGTTTATAACTCTGGCATACGATATACGATATTCTCAGAAGCGTAAAACTAATGAAAACGGTGACAACTATGGATGAGAAAAAGCCAATAATTTTCGATGATCAGATTACATTTGTAGCGCTCAGCCGGCATATGCCAGCGTTGTCCTCTTGGCACGCGTTTCGCTGCTGACACATGGGCCTAGGCTTGTATTGTTCACGTGTCGCCAAACACCTGTGCTGAGATCCGATACCGCTATAGAAATTGAGATTGTTCACTCAAAGCAAAAAGTAAACTAAACCGAACAACGCAACTTAAGTGTTTCAGTGTACCTACTCGTACATTTTACATTGTATGGAATAAGGTCTACTTTGGGATAATCGTTGGTGATGTAAATACAAATAATTCCTGCAACGTATACTTGATATGATTGAATTGAATACCAAATCACAGTAAATGCGATCAATGAATGTCGTGTCTGTATCACTGCTTCCCAATACAATTTCTAGTAAAAATAGTACTTAGTATATGTTAAAAGTGGTGCTTAGTTTTATATTCGAATAACTATAGAATAAAATACTTTGTAAATTATAAAAGCAATAAATACCAACAGTAATATCAAAGGCTAATTTTAAAAATACCAAACAATAATTGTACTAATACCAAGTACCAATACCAAGTACCAATACCAAGTACCAATACCAAGTACCAATACCAAGTACCAAACAATTATTGCACAGAAACTGTATATTCGAAGAAATTCAACCCTAAATCTCTAAACGGCAATATGTTTAGAATTGACGAGAACGTTTTAATCTGTTATAATTCGTTTACACACAATAACCGGTACGGCGATGCTGAGATAATCGTCTATATTGTCCCAGCATCCCTTTACAGCTGTCTTATCTGCGTTGAATGCGAAACCGACTTATTTAAACCGTTTAAAACACTTTGCACTTAATGACATCCGACCACATTTCAAAATACGCTGTATTTCTGACGAATAAAATAATGATTCATAATGGAGGCAAACTTTATTGAATACAATTAAAAGAACTTCACTGATGCTTACATAAAAGACATGAGACGTTATAGGTACATGTATTATAACTGAAATAGACTTAATCATGTGAGTGTCAAAACGCACTGGGTCAGCATGGCAGACAATGGGCTTAATCTTTTTTATTCTGAGAGCATATTAGTGTTCCATATTAAAAAGACAATAGATTATGCTGAAAAACATGTAAGGAAAATTCTATGGTACATTCCAAGTGTATTTGTACTATTTTTATTTTGTTATGGAATAGGTAATTGAAAATGATTTATAGTTTATACTGTAGTGTTGCCATTATTGACTAAACATTATTCACTTGGTAATATAGGCCCGTTGGCATTGGTTGCCGAACTGGGAGCGGCGATGTAACTGACAGCGACTGAGATAATCGCCTGCATTGTTCCAACCCGTAATCCTTTCACAGGAGCATTATCTCCAGTAATCGTGGTGTAAACCAACTTTATTAAATTCCTTTATTATCTTGGTTGCATATACATTGATAGTTATATACATCCCCTGCGATATTACACCGCTTTTAAAATTTCAATTGACAAATAACAACACAATAAAAACGGCTTCATTACGAAATTGTTATTTCTTGACGAACATTTAAACTTTCTTGTTTAAGAACCTGAAGGGAAGCCATACTAAATGGTAAATGTTCAATGATTTTTAAAAGTCCTGTTACGAGCACCGCAACCCTTACAAAGTACGGTAACAAAATGAACTTATAACAAAGTACTTTTTTTGTATTGTAAGGACGGTTTTTAAAAATGTTTACATTTTAATTCATGGAAAAATATCAACAGATATTTATTGGTTACTCAACAACTTCTAAGGACAGAAGCCATACTAAACGGTAAACACTCAACGCTATTAAAAAGTTCTGTTACGAACACCGCAACCCTTACAAAGTACGGCGACGAAATCAACTTTAAAACACGAAGTACTTTTTTCGCATTATAACACGGTAATAGACTTTAAAAATTCTTTACACTTCAATCCGGAGTTTAATATCAACAGATATGTGAAACTTAATTTGTCGCTCGCAAAAAACTAATAAAGTTGAAACTAGGTTAGATCAGTATTTTATACGTTCATTTGAGGGGCGGAACAGCGGGCATCCAGCGTCGGTATTGTCCGTGGCACCCCAAAGAATGTGACCGTGTCATTAGTGAGTGGAAAAACGCAATAAAAGTCTGCCTGAACACGCCATTAGCTGCAAGTGGTTTAGTTTCCGTAATATCCCACTTCCCGGGTCATCTCCGAGTGATCGAGCGGTTTGTGTTCCGTATAAAAGGTTAATGCTTACGTCTTTCGCTTTTGCGTCTAACCGACCTCAAACCGGTTGCGTCATCTGGTGTAAAACTGAACTCGTGTAAAGAAATCCCCCAATTAAACAACTATACATTTCGTCTTTGTTCTTACACCATTTTATTCACATTTTCATTGGATAAACTATTTTAACTGACATTTATGTTTATTCTATACGCTTGTCATTTTAATGTACTTCAAATGGTGTTATGTTTCCGAATGACCATTGTATACGTAGACAAATTATATATGTCATGGACGTAAAAAAACTAATTCGTAAGCATATCTGAATATGAGTGCATGCATTAAAATCGATAGAGAACTTCAAATCAAAGAATGAACTAGCAATCGCGGGCCACACACCTAAAACGGCAGGAAACGAAAGAAGTTGGCGGAGGCCCGCGGGCGCTGTCCTCGCACCAAGTTTGCGTGCTCAATGTTCTCGCAGCACCAACTGTTACCAGCCCGTTCGCCGTATACAAGTTCCTGCAAGTTTTATTTCACATCCAATTTCT
Organism: Microceris miodesmiata; assembly: GCA_018245735.1. Classification (NCBI taxonomy): domain Eukaryota; kingdom Metazoa; phylum Arthropoda; class Insecta; order Lepidoptera; family Hesperiidae; genus Microceris; species Microceris miodesmiata. The sequence continues at coordinate 7,312 of DWEC01000401.1, forward strand.
CCTCAACTGTAATGTAACGTAGATCCGATAATACCCGGAATATTGTCCGCCATTGTACATCGTATCGTGAAATTCCGAGTACCTACTGCTCGAAACCGTGAACGATTTGCTACATTTATTGTATTTGTGTTGGTTTAAAAGGAGAGTAAAGATATAATGGATGTCCTGAATAGACAATTAGTCCTTATTTAATTTCCTGTATAACAATTGTGTGTCTGGCCTTGACAACTTGACTACTCAGGCAGTGGTCTTGGGTTCCATTTTTAATAATTTTGTGAGCTCGGTTCGAGCCTTTTGGGGTCGGCTGACCTTGTGTAGAGATGTCCCGAGATTTTTATTATTTATTAAATTCCTTTTAAAGTGCAGATAGGAAGGATCGCCAATAATTTTTATGGCCAAGAGTTTATATAAAAATTCCTCCCATAAACATGAAATAAAAGGTACGGTGGTGGCTTTACACAAAACCGCGTTTTACATCCAAAAAGCTCTTAAACTGGTAAAATCCAATTTTGCTATTTCGTTCAGAGTGTCATTGCGTAAAATAAAAATGCCTACATAACAGTCACCCTCTGTTAGTATTGTGAACAGGGTGGCCGATGCTATAAAAAAATTTAATAGCTCGCTGTATATAAATTAATATAACTTCCAGATAATTGAAACAAAAATTAATGACTGCATGTTGGAAATACTTTTACAAATTTTTGGCAGTTACGACACTTTGATATTTTTAAATAATTATGAATTGTTAATGTGTTAACACTTCAGTTATTGTTTTAAGAGCAAACAGAAAAACCGAAAGATCTCGTATTTAGATTCTTTGTTAGTTTACATACAATTCTATACATATAATTAACATAAAATAAACACGTCCTGTACAAAAATCTCTGCCTAATAATGTATAGAAAACCTCAACACGTCAAAAAGTATCATCAATATGTTTTATAACACATCGGCGAGTAATATATTGGTCGGTAACTATTCCATAGTAGCCGATATTCAATTTGGCCGGAATGGTTTGATGCTCGCAAAACTTTTTCTTTCTCCGCGGTGTAAACGAGTGAGGAATGAAACAAAACAACTGTCATCAGCGCCAGCGCCACTCGAACACTATTGTGCCGTGTGCCTATTGATTTTGTATGGGAAATAGGTTGACACTACGTTCGATATTCTTCCTTTATCCGTATTCTTCTTTCGTTGCTTTCGCAATGGATCATTGGACAGTTATAGCGCAGGATATTGGTATCTTTAAGCAATATAAATAGCGACAATATTGGACTGTTAAATAAGACTGTCTTTTCAAAACTACGGTATGTTATAGCAAGATCGAGAAACTTAACTAGTTACTTGACAAATAAGGATAGAACTCCGTTTACACATATACAAACACGCACACATACGCACACACACGCACTCACACACTCATTATATTGTCACGCCTATTTCCGCATATTTATTGCCACGCCTATTTCCATTAGGCTTAGGCAGAATTTAAGAATTTCCACCTACTGCGGTTAAAATTACAACAATAACGTAAAAAAAGTACACAAATTTGTTACTGAGAGTGGCCCTTTATGAATATATTACTGTTCGTGAAACAGAAAAAAAAACAAATTAAAGTTAAAACGATACAAGGATATAAATAATAAATGTATGAACAATTGCGATTGCAAACTCACTTCCGCAACTGAAAAATATAACAATAAAATGTTCTCTGTAATTGAACGGTTAAACGTAGACCGACTGTAAAAAGGTTAAAATGAAAGTTTAATCATAGCATGCACTTTTTGCTGGCTGTAATGAAGTTTAAAATCTAGAGAAGTCGGTACAAAACCTAGCACGGGCTGCTTGATAAATGATGCGCCGCACCAATGAATCTCCATCAACGCTCTGTGGAGCTGCAATTTGAAAAATAACAATTTCATCCGAAGTTTTCGTATTTTATGATCTTTTACACATTAATGTTTAGCTAGAGTTCGCCTGCGATAAAAGCAAAATAGGATGCTATTATGATGTAATGGATCCGTTTAAGCAATTTAAGAATCGTTTAAGTAAATTCATTGTTATCAAATTTATGTAACGTACATCATTATGGAAAGTTTTATCTTAAATGATGCTGTATCTCTTCTATCAAACGTTTGATTATACATATGTTCTCGAGTGTAGTACAATGCGTTACCGGAGAGACATGCAGTTTATTTTACTCGTTTTGTTCCGATATTTCTACTCGATACAAATAAATATGAACGAACGAACGAATGATTGAATGATTGAACTAATGAATGAATTAATTAAAGAATTAGGAGAATTTGACCAAATAGATGATTGAATCAAAGTTAGCAACATTTGTAACATTACAATTTTTTTTTGCCAAACAACATTAGAACTTATAGCATTAGAATATCAGAGAATCCAAGCCCGTTAAGACAGTACACAATAAACATGAATCATTTTTTATTTATCACTGAACACTACAATACGTTTGTGACATGTGCTAAATCGATTCTCCCATTTTTCAGCATAGAACGTACTTAAAAATATTTGGACACATAGAATGTGTCGTGCATAGCAACAAGGTTATTGTGTGGGAACTTTGAACCCGGGGATGATAAATGTGCTCGCGGCAACAGACTGCGGATGCTTGCATGCAGCTTATCAGTAGAATACATGTGAGCTTATTTTATATCGTCGTGTATCTAAACTTGTGCCGGTTCAACGTTTCGGCGATACATTTTTATGTCTAACACAAAGATGTGTCGTGTCGTATCAATATTTATGACATTAGATTAATATTTTTGACTAATTAATTTTTTTTTGCGTTTATTAATTAATAATGGCAAATCGTTTGCTTAATACTCATATTGTAGTAAGCGTCACAACGTACATAAATAGCCGGCATAGGTGTAACATTTCACAATCCTAAAAAGGGAAAATAATGGTGCTAAACAAACGCACGCTGAAACTGGCGCTCTAAACAACTATGCCCTTAAATCGAGCCTACAAATTTATGCTGTGTACGTATTGACATAAAACAACTAGCGACTCGCTCGGTATAACGAGGCACGTGAGCGCTTCGCACGCGTGTTTGCCGCCGCTGTTGACGGCCGCGACACGGCCAGCCCTGCCCGCCGCCGGCCCTGCCCCACCAGCCGACGATATTACGAGCGTCACTCGCGCTATGTTTGCGCAACAGTTTCACTCTTTGTACCTACCCACTACACTACACTAATCAATTTCCACGAAAATTGCTACCTTGCCAAGCTAGTCGGTGTTTTACTGAAACTCCAAATCGAAATTCTTTCTTCTCTCAATATTAAAATGCCTTCAAAACTATATCAAAGACAGTCGCACCGATCTAATCGAAATTATTTCGAATCGCAAACAGATCGAACATAAAATTCAAATATGGTACGTGAAAGTTGGGAATCATATAAAGTGCACCGGCTGTCGTGGTGCAGTTGCAAAGTGCTCCACTACACGCTAGGTATCGTCACCCATACAAGATATCGTCCATAGCACGCGACGCCCCCTGGAATTATAACTCGAATATTGTTAACAATTTATTTTGTCCACATGTGTAGTTAAACTTTTAAACGGCTTTACTACAGGCTGTTCTGTGTTTAAACATTGTCAAAGATAAAACGTTGGACGTCATGAAATTTCATAAAGTGCGAATGAATACGTTGAAAAGCCAAATACACTTTATGTTCAAGTTACATTGACCCGTGCTTGAGGTATGATTAAGTTCCAGAAATGTTTCACTGATAACATTGAGATATGATTAAGTTACAGAAATGTTTCACTGATAATAATTAATACCGAGTACCCACGCAGATAGTGTGGATCTTCGCAATAAAGATTGTAGTTACTCGTGTTGCAGAACAAATATTAGACTGTACGAATGTAGCAACCCCGACTGGTTTCATCAGCGCTAAACCCGCCCGAACCGTCCTCTCGTAAACTCAATTGTGTTTCTGAACGACGTGCTGCACGTTAAAATATCTCAAAATAAAACTTCATAGAGCGTCGGGTCAGTAAGTTTTGCCAATCAAAATGTGTTTATTGTCAGATTTTTGTTTCGCGAAACGTGGACGGAAACGAAATATGAAGAGATTTTACCAGTTGAAACAATAGAGGGATATACGGGAATACCGGAATAACAGCACAAACGCACAACTAGGAATCTAATCCCGAGCGGGTTGGGGAGAGCACGCGCCTTCCACCAGCATGGATAATTTACAATTTGCGTTCATATTCAGACTGGCAACTCGCAATTGCTTTATCTGCTACCAAATACACCGATGTAGCGTATACGCAAAAATCTTCCTCCGTCCATAAAATACGTTTCCCTCCTGGAAGTCTACATTTCACATTTATTTAAGCGATTATGTGAATTGGCATTGGAACATGGAATCGATGAGATTACATTTTAATCTTCGATGAATATGATCTCAAATACGTCGGAATGAATCGGGCAATTCAAATGTAAATATGAGTGAGCTGCGTTGTGGAATTAATATTTTGATTGGATTAATCTATTAGTACAATATCTGATTTCACTACAGCTTCACTATTAGCGGTAGTATTGGTGGCAATCAGTTGTAATGTAGACATGGGTTCATTTAATGACAACCTAATCGAATGGCAAAAAAATCCAATACATAAAGTTCGCCCTCGGACATATTTTTTTAATAAAAATGTTTCGATATAAATAAGAAAATATGTATATCATGCTTAGTTAGAAGAAACAGTACTGAAAATATCCATCGTTAGTGAAAGCTTATGTTTATTCTATAGAAATAGCTAAAGGACGATCCGCCAACTCACTGTTTAGTGCTTTCTGCAACACCCTACACATCTCTAGTTAATCTTAAATAGATTTTACCACAACAGTTACCAGAACAGTTAAAAAAGCGTTTAAGTACTGAATGTATCTATTTAATTACATAACTAATACTAAAATATATAGTCAGTACAATAAAAAGAACACCGACCAGAAATAATTTTCCAACAGCAGAAAGAATATTCGAGAACCCAAACGTATATCATAAGTCTTTACGACAATGTGTCAATTCTGAGAAACCATTCCTTTTAAGAGGCTATCCTGGATTTCCTTGCAGTCAATTTTAAACATGTGAATGTGCGTGTCACGCGAGGTTATGTTAATAGAAGCGAGTTGAGTACAGAGAATATCTGGACATCTACCGGTCACAGTTAATTTCGTTTTTATAACACCACAAACCCGAATGATCTGTTTACTAGCGGGTCAGTAATAAAAAAGGGGCCGTGGTGGCCATTACATGGCGAGTAGTCGCGCCGCCCGGCGTCGCCCCCTATCGGGTTACAAGTGAAATGGAGCACAGGGGGCGGCAACGGATAACGGCCGATACCTATAGCTGTTGATAAAATACATCAAGCCAATTATAGCATATGCCCCGACCTTTTAACAACCACAAACGTTATTACTTAAACTGGACCCGTGATCACTGGCCATATTTGACATACATCGGCCTGGCTTGTAGCGGATCGAAGTTTGTTTAAATGTACCTGTTATTATATTTCATTTATTTCAAACGTATAATCATTTTCAAGACATAAGATGTACACATTAATCGTCGGACTATCAGTTTATGCTTATAGCTGAAGGGAATTTGATCGCACTAATGTAAATGGTTTGAAAGATTTTGAGTTAACAGATATCTATCTCTTTTGGGGTACATCTTTTATCATATCTGCGCTTTTACCATCCATCATATTTTGACATGTTTTCCGACTCGTATTTATCGACTATCATACTGAGCGATCGCATTCATTATTCTGATTATAAAAACATTCTATTACATGATTCCTTTTAACAATAACCTCATTTTACTTCATTCGCACCAGGTATTAGTTTGTACTATTTTAAAATAGTCCCAGTGATTTACGAATGAAACTTTCTAAACGGATTATCCTGTGTTTACAAGAAATTCAATGGAATTAGATCTACGGAGTGGAAAAATAAACCGAAGGGAACAGTTTATTCAATATCAATCGGCCATAAACCGGTCCACAAGAATAACGACCTATAATATACATACTATAATTACTACGGTATTTACTTATCGAACTTAATATCTTGAGTTAAAATCATGGATCAATCTGCTCGTACACACTTTAATAACGTATGTACATAGAATATGCTATCCGACAATCAAAATTTCATCAAACCTAGCAGCATTTAATCCTTGGGGAGTGGATTTGTGCGCGTGCATGCCAATAGGCCGCATTTGGTCGCTATGCCGCTGACACATCCATTATGGTGACATTTTGCCGCCCTTTTTCCTGTCACTTTTGACAGCTTTGAAAACGTCTCCTCTGTAGTATTTTAGTTCTATATTTGATTTAGATATCGATGACACAGAAGAGAAAAAAATGTGTACACCTCATTCTTTTATGAAATAACAAAAACTTCATGAATGTCTGAGACGCAACGTGATCTAAAAGAAATAACTTCTATTATTGCTTAAGAAATATGACCTTTATCATTTTCAATGGAAGTAGAAATTGAGTAATAGTATACGATGCGGGCTGCGCCTTATTCTACAATGAATTCACGCAGTTATCTCTTTAGATTAAAAATTATTAACTCATACTTTCGTTTCTAGAAATATTTTATATGTAACAAAATGTTTGTTGTTGTTGTAATTGTTTCTATAACAATGCTTAATCAACAACAGCATTATTTAAACAATAGTCTTCTCAAACAAGGGGCATTTGTTCAAATCATATGTAAACTCTATAATGCAGGAAAATTAAAACCTATATTTGTATTTTTTGTGCCAATTTTCCGTGACATTTACGTTGTATGAGTATATATTAGATCGTAGCAAAACTTTCCACAGCAAAAAACTATGCGGGGTTCCTTAAATGGTTATGGAATTGAAAGAAAGACAGTTATGAGGTTACCTTGAGATTTTTCGAAATCAACAATTTTATAGTTACTATGGATCTTGCTGTAACTTTCATTGTGTTACAAAATCATTAAACTCGCCTCATATATAATAAACTGTGAAAAATGAAGATAGGCGTTTCAATATACCTCGCTTCTAACACACCTCGAACGTCAAGCATCTTAATTAAGATTTTTTTCATGCTCTGCTATCTCGAGGGCTTGATTAATTGCCCAATCAATGCCATCTATTGGCTTCTCTTGTCACTTACTCGCAATCACTCACTGACAGGCGCGTTGTGTGAACGTATCACAATAAATACTTGTTGGGTTATTTATAGGGCTAATACTCGCAACCTTTCGGTGTAAAAATCCCTTTTAAGTTTATTGGTTAGAGAAAATCTAAGCTTAAGATAAAAGAGAAAATGCCCTATGCATTTTCTCCAGACGCCTAATTATTCCGTTTTCTTTACTTTGTTTTAAAAATATTATTGGCTCATAAGAACTATTAAAATACTAATGTGCCTTTTTTACTTTCAGGTAATTACTATCTACCACTACTACTACTATGATATTAAGCATTCTGCGAAGCACGGTAAGGGTACTTATACAATACTAAAGAAAGGTTCGGCATAAATAGTGCGGGGGTTTCAGCATTAATATGGAAATATAAAATCAAGTTAGGCACTTATTTTGGACTCAAAACGCTAGACTACGTATAAGTTTCGACATGTTGCTCCTCCCCCACGTCGCTCGCAGGATTGAAATTCCCGCGAAAATTAATTTCCGAATACAACGCCGCGCTTTACGGAGACGAGCAGCGCCAATGAACTGTCCGTAATAAATGTCATTAGAGCACGTGACGTCACTCTCGGAACATGGCTGCCGACTGCGCATCCAATTATGTCTCAAAACTACCGGACATAAATTTCAATAATACAATTTGTCACAATTTGCTTTACCGCTGTAACGACCGCGTGTTCTTTGTTTCTTTTTTCGGACTGCGGTATGACAATACGCTAATGAATTTTCTATTTCATCCCTCGTGACGATATTAGATATTACCGGAGTGTACTTCTGTTAAAACATACTGTAAACAATTATGAGCACTTCTAATAATGTTTTATGACCCTTTACCGTAATATTAACTTTTGTGGATATATTAATGATGATTACGAGTTTACTATTCGGATTTAAGAATTCTGTTCAAATGTAGCTTTAAGAATATTGTATTACTTAATAGACTCAAGTCACACATGCACAGTCAGGAAATGATTAAAATTCGAGAAGCCGATAACACCACTCAAAATCAATAAATCTTTAAATTCAAATGTTGAAAATTAAGACCTAATTTTCCTGTCTAATTGATTTATATGAATCTCTTAAATCAGTATTTGAAACGATAAACCATGAATCGAACCGCATGTGTGAATTAATTACGAAAGATTTTACTCAGTCGAAGTCTATATTCTACTCACTAATAGCAGACAAACGTTTGAAATTGATCGTATAATAATAGATGAAATATTTAATACGTAGAACGTAATGAACTACAATAAACTACAAATATTGGATTCGAGGTAGATTGAATGAAAACTTCTTACAACGAAAACCTAAAAAGGAACGTATTCCTTTAAATAAACAACAACAATACTCTCCGAAAGAATGTAAAATTACACTTTTTTAGCGCTGCGCGAAACTTCGCGAAGAATGTGTTGTGGAACCTACTTGACACAGTTTGCTACTACAATGATACTATTACAATAAATACTCCGCACTTTTACAATAGCTTTCCTACTTTTAAAGCGTAAAAATCGTAGCAATAGAAAACCGTTTGTGCATTAATGCACAGAAAAGAATGTGATTTATATAAAAATCATCTTGTGGCAATGTACGAGTACATGTGTTGGAAGAATATATTTTGGATGTAACCAAACATATTCACGGTTTTATATTTTATACTTCTTACAACTAGAATTTTCTTTGTTTTTGTCTTTAAAAAAGCATTCAAAAAACGTTACAACTAAACGTAGATACTTGAATTATAATCTAAAATGGGCGACCATGTACGAAGAGAGTGAAGAATGTGGGAGAAGTAAAGTACGCCTATAAAGATACCGGCGCTCGGTGCTCTACGGCCTACCCCGCACAAAAGACCTGGCGTGATGATACAATAGTAATACGCGATTCTTACACATACTATCTCTTTACACTAATGCTAAGAAATTCATCGTAAATTTATTGTTATAACTCCAACAGATTTGTTTGTACAATCGGAAGATCAAGGCACTGTTTAAATCACACACCGAAAACGTTAACAGATACAAGCCCGCGGCCTTTCCCTACCTCAGCGGCTTAATAAAGCCAAGAATTAATCGTCAATGAAAATTTCCATCGAACCGTGAAATTACAATTTAAACGTCTCCTCTCCATGTGACGTAAATATGAAGGTACACGCGTCACTCTAGTTACTGTGTTATTATTAAGCCTTATTTACATATGTATGTTGCTGTCACTATCGGTAATAATCATATTCGCCTCGCGAATTTATTCAGTGTTAAAACGTTTAATAGATCGTTTGGCATAAATAAAGGTTGGAAATTAGAAAATAAGGGAACCAGTTTTGTTGATATGAGACATTGCTTTAAATATGTCCCTAGTTGAGAGTATGTCACATGTCTATGGGCGTAGTAGAACATGACATACCACACTATTTAACTTCAAGATGGTGGATAGGTATAACATAACATAAAGGTAAGCAGAGGAGTCTAGTACTCCCATATTTCTGTACTATTCTATGTACATCCAATGGCATAAACGGCATAACATAAAGATAAATAGCGTCATAATGGTTACATACTTCACTTGGCTATTCCTGCTAATAACTACCATTTCTACTAAATAAACTACAATACTATGAATTGTATGTACAAGCATTACTGTATGTCTTACTCTTTGATACGTGTAAGTGTCATACAATACTGAACTGCTAGAATTGTAAACTGTAGACGTAGACAGGTGAGAAGCCACAATTCGGCGCACTAGCTGTCATGCGAAGCCCCATCGAACGCCTTCAGCCCATACTGAGTCACACGTATTATCGAACATAATACGGCTTACGGTACAAAACAATAATGCGTCACCTATACCTTGTACTTACAAATCGTTGACTTTATAACAACGATATTTGCTTATCGTCATTTATACGACATAACGGATAAAAATTATGAAA
>DWEC01000402.1:0-17469 GCA_018245735.1 Microceris miodesmiata
AGCAACGAACGAATAACGAGCTCTCCAACAAGCTCTCCAACAAATTTTCTCATTAATCTCACGTGTATTATGTCCCACGTCATCACACATGCAGCGAATAAACTATTCGTCTCAGTTAAGGTATGATCTACACATCACGAGTTGATCTCACGCTGCCTTGACACCGGAAGCATGACAAGTTATTCTATTTATCATACCATTACAAATAATGCTCAATATGTAAGAACATCGTCAGCCATTAATATAAAGTAAATAAACATTGCTACATCCGCCAATATGATACACGATCGATTCGATGCAGACTATTATATAACAGATCAGTTCTTTGTTATATATTTTATTTAGACACGGATACCCAAAGGTAGAACCAATCTACTCGACCCAATTAATTGTTATGCATAGTGGAGAGAAGGCTTCGCTTATGTTTTTTTGTCGACCGTTTCAACTTTTTCAAGTTACCATTGAGAGTGAACCTCAAGTTTTGACTACAAGAAGACATTTATTTCATATGGTTGAAGTTAGAGAATTTGACAATGATATGGAAAGTGCATTGAGTTGTTGTTATTTCAGCTTGTTAGATTGCATCACCAACCACTTTCTAAATTTGTAATCAGCTTGATAGACCCAAAATATATGGGCAGTGAAAGGTTTTTCTATTGTAGAACTAAACGAAGCGAAAACATTCATAGATTGTAATAGCAATTTCAATTGGCTGAGTATACCTATAGTGCGTTTTTATGCTCTATTAGCGGGCACTGTTTGTAAAAGACGTAAAACATTAATTCGTTTTTATTTAGTATAAGTAAATCTTCACCAGACTGTAAATGAGTAGAAAGATTCACAAAGAAGTTAGTTAATATTAATATAATGATACAATAGATTGCCATTTGGCAGGCAAGAGTACATACAGTAGTGGTACGCGAGATTACAATTTGCGCTCTCCCACGAGTGGAGCACGCTCCAGCCGTACGTACAGCGTGCTCCGACAGCTATAACCCACTTTGCAGATAGCTCCTGTTTGCAGCGGTGCACAGGGCTCCAGATTGACGCAACTATTCTACTACACAACTATACCTGATTATATGGTAGTTCTGCCTTATTCGCGCGACGAGTATGCAGTAAATCGCCCTACTCGATTTATTTTTTAGAATGTTTATTTAATCAATGTCAACGTTAATTTTATATGTCGATATGAGACAATACATAACAAATGCTAGCTGCATGCAAATCCCAGCTGCTATTGTAAGTATCATCATACTAATAGGTATTATAAATGCGAATGTAAGCTTATGACGCTTTCACGCGCAAACTACACAATCGATCATCATGATATTTTGTACACATGTTCTTGGAGGTAATAGAAGTAAAATAGGATACCTACTTTATAGTAAAAAAAAAATTATTTTTTATGTAAGATAAAAAAATTGTTTGTCAAGAAAATCTCAAAATCTAGTTACTTCAACGTCATCTAACATTCCAATAATGAAGTTCCAACCCTTAGTACCGTGATACCGTCGCACTGTATTACTCACAATCACGACAATATCCAATCCAATTGACTATAGTTTCAGCTGTTTTTTCTATAATTATAGTTATTTTCTTGTGTCATTTTTATTTTAAATTTTAATTTTTGAGTTTAGCTGTTATTTTTGTGGTTAGATAACTTAATTATTGCCGCTTTATTATCTGTACATCATTAAATTTTGTCAATTCGTTGAACAGATATCATTTAATTATGAACATTTAATTTCGAAGTTATCATCATGAGTTTAAAAATGCTATATACGAACTGTGTCCACGAACTTTACATGGCAGACCAACGCGAGCAAAGCCGCGGGCAAAAGCTAGTATATAATAAAAGCGATAAACCTCTTACGCAATAGTTTTATTGCTACTTTTATTAGTTTTGTTCGACTAGTATTTGAAATGTAATCTTCACTTAAAATTAATCTAGTAATATTAAATCTAAAAACTAACCGAGGTTAATGCCGGTTTTATTAAATATTTCCTACCGAGGACAAGTATATTCAGCTTTCTAAGGAAATATTTATGATTTAAGTACGTTTAACGATATTCGGTGAAGTGGGCCAACCGCGTTACCAACCAGGTCACGAAGCTTCGCTCGGAACCGGGACGTGTCCCAGGTCACCCCACCGCGTGGCCTTCTTCGTTAGCGTCCGCTACAAGGGTGTAGCAATATTCATCTCCATGCAAGTAGTATAACATTTTAATATAAGTCATCAATTGTCGACCATGAAAGTCTTATAGTACAATAATTCATTTGTAACTTGTATTTGAAGTAAGATAATATATAAAAATCACTGTGTCATTAGAATCATAGAAGCAGCTGGTCAGGTCTATATGTATAAGGTTATTTGCCTCTTGAAACTCTCTGCCTACCTCATAAGGGATCTGACATGATGATATGTTATCTAGTTAATAAAAACATTAAGTGATTCATATGCATTAATAGCAACTGACAACACATGTGATATGTATTCATGATAACGCGAAGAATTCTGACGATGTGATCATAATTCTGTATATGTGGAGAAGTAGAGCTATTATCTAGTGAATTACGTGGGTTCCACACACCAGCCGTATGAATGTCGCACACACACATACGTGTGCGCACATGTACATACGAGTACGTATCTTTGTGCAGGGCAATTCCCAGCTTCCTTCAGCTAATGTATCATAATTGAATTATGACCGATGTTCACTTTAAAACCTAACTTGGAGAGATAGTACCATGCGTATTATGAATTGAAATATATAACAAAAGTAATATGAACTTTTTCTTGTATAAATATTGATTCATATGTAATTTTATTATTACTTTAAAATTGACTATGTATTAAACAATACAATATAAATAGTTTTGTTAAAGTATAAAAAAACAGAACTAAAATATTTTTTAATATTATAATTTGCATTAAATCATTTACGGTAAGGCAAATTTTTATATGCTAAAGAAAGTATTTTTACTAAAGAAGAGTAATTTATTGAAAAAAAATGAGAAGTTGCATATATTAAAATATTCAATGATTTTACATATATGTATCTAGTATAATGGAGTCCATAAAAATATTTGACGTTAATTTTTCTATATTATAGAACACCAAATGTCGTTTAATTCTAATGTCCCCCTCTGTTAACTCTGTCCAACCCTTCACGTAAACCCTCTGAAAGTTAATTACGAAAACGGAGAAATTATTACTTCAAAGCGTTAAAAAATACAAAACAATAAACATCTATTTTTAATTGCTTTTACTTGACGTTGTTTTCTGGGTTTCATTTTATTATTTACAATCCTTATCTTTTTTAGATGTGTTTGAAATTTTTAAATCTTATGCCAAGATTTTATCTTATGGTTTCTTGCAATTTACCTATAAGTTTTCAGTGACAGAGTGACATTTGTCTACATTTTTAAACATTAAATATTGTATGCACCTAACTCTCTGCGAAATATTTAAATTTATGATTAAGTTCAATTCAATTTCTATTTCATGTTGTAATTAAATGTGGGATATGACTATTCCAGGCATAGAAAATGTGCATTGAAATTGTACTTTAACCCCATAGAACACGGCAACGAGGGATCGTACGTTGAGCTGAAAACTTGCAGCTATGAACGCCGCTGAGCTGGCCCCGTATCGATCTATGTGGCGCTGGCGACCTGACCCGGCCTCGCGCTAGTTACTACATAGCTTATTTGGTTCTAACTTATAATATGCAGTTACTTATATTGAGTAGTTTACATTTTATTGTAATCTAAATAGATTGATATAAACTGCACGATGTAGGACTGTGTCCTATGGATGATTTAGTAATTCATTACGTAAAATAGACAATAGTAAGTGTGTAGTCGCATGAAGAAATTCTCAATGAATTTTAATAATTTACATTATGTGTAAATATAAAAAGTATTCCTGGGTACTGTTGTATGTACTGTGTGTGAAAAATTTTCGGAGAATTTAAGGATAGTATCAAAATTACGTACCTATGTTAAAATCATACTCTCGTTTCAGTCCCTAGTGTTTCGACGGATTGAGTCTTCGAGTTATATTTATTTCAGTCTCCACTATGCGCCAGTATCTGCTCAAACGTTATGCAACGATACGCCGATATCTATATCAAAGTTTATCTGTTCAGTTACTATTATAATGTGTGCGATTAAAATGTTTTGGCCCTTTTTCAGGTATTCAGCAAATAAATAAAATCCGTGTACAGGTCAATAATCAAATAAAAATTGACTTATACTGAAGTTTCTTATCCGTTGTCTTAATATGTAATTCCATTTGCATAATACGTATTTTTTTTCTAATACGTACTCGTACGTAATAAACTGTATCAAATGTATGTAAACTTGCATTTAAAACAGTCTCATTACAGGTTCATATTATCAAAGCCCGTTTCCCATCAAAATACAGCATTGCGGGGTTAAATCTATTTCATGTAAACTAGTTGAAGCTAGAGTTCCAGTACTGCGAGGATAATATTTGTGAACCGTGAGCGTGAGCAAACGCTATCGTCGCCTGAATCGATTGAAATTATTTGAGCGAGCGATTCTCCATCACGCCTGCAATAGCTCGTGTATTTACCATCTGCACATTATACAGATCTGTATGAATTTCATCTGGAATTGTTCCAACAAAATTATATATAATAACGTCTTATGAAACGTCGTATTACACTTTAAATGAATATATATACTGTGTTAATAATGCCGTGAATTGCATATAGAGTAGCTTTGAATGATATAGGATGAATCTAGTAGCTCTGAATGATACCTAATGTATATAGGGAATCCTATGATAAACTAAGAATTTCTTCATTCTTTGCAGCACGTTATTATTATCGTTCAGTAAAATTATTTATTGGAAATATTTAATTACACATAGAGTACTTGTATGTATGTTCATAACATATCAAAAATCAAAAAATGTAATAAAAAGCCACAGAAGACAATTTCCTCTAGTTTCCTTGCCGGCCGAATCCCTCCAGTTACTCGCGTTCTGACCCCTGATAGATTAAGAAAAATGTATAATTTTAGTCTATTAGCGCCCTTGGAATAATAATTTTCTTTACAATATTCGTTTGTATGTGTATGTACTATGTAGGTATAATATAAGATTTTGTATAAAACGTTCGGAAACAGACTGTAAGGTTCTTAGAGATGAAAATAATTTCAAAAGATTTCACAGACGGATATTCGTATTCGTATAGCACTTAGGTACTCATATAAGTATGAGGTAAAAAGTATTTTTTGCCGTTTGCAGGATGTCTTCGTTATTAACACAAATATTACCTACATGTACGTTATGTAATTATATGTAAACAGTAAAAACTTAATTACGCTAGCGAATGTTGAAGCTTCCAATAGATCAACATCACCGCTGCAGCCCCGGCAGCCCGCGGATTATATAATTATATTTAAATTGCTATATTGAATGCGAATCGATATTGGATGACCTACATCGTAACAAAGCGGCGGTCGGGCGGGGCCGCGCTGGATTCGCGCGGGTTGAATATTGGAGTACCTAATGAACATCCACATTTCTCAAACATCCGTGATGATCATTTTAAATGTTTGAAGCACACGGCCCGCAATCGAGGTTTAGTCTTTAAATACAAAGCTTATAATTATTTACCTGTGGCATGCATTTATCTTCTGAGCTAAAAAAAATGAATAGAAGGAGGATGGTTAGGATGTTATCTGGTGTACAAGAAGAAGGGTAAATATCTTATTCAAAAGAGTGGGCACATACGTATTTTAATTTAAGAAGTCGTCAAACGAATACGATGCCTGCATTTACGAGCGAATGAAAAGAGTAATTGAAAATTTCTTAGCGACGTACATTCAGAAACGTAGGCTTACTTGTATATAATGGAAGTGCATTTTAACTGTAAAGCTGAGATTAATAACGATTGAACAGTGGACTATGGAGAGTATTTCAATGCTGAAACGTGTTATACAACGGTCCAATTTATGGCCATAGGGAAGCATACGTGTGTGTACGTTCCAAGATTATTGTTTTGTTTTAAATGTCTTTAACATAAACTGTTATTTACGAATTAATACGTCTATGGTCAAATAGTCATAATGTCATAATGTGGCCGACAACAGGTGTGTTAACGAATGGTGGTCAGAATAGTTGAATGTAGTTGCAAAACTGAAAACACTCTCCACGTAGATAAAACTGCTACGGGGCGTTACAGCTGAAGCCGTAGCAGTGTGCGCGTAAGCCTTATAACAAACACCATCTGATTACGTGCACTATTGCCTTCTTCACGATTCTCGTTCACATTGATTGAAACCGAACACAGTACTCGTATAAACAATGAATATAATATGTATGTGTATTTAACATAAAAAATATGATTTCAGTACGTATCTAATTAATAGATAATATTAAGTCATAATGCGACCAGAATAATATAACATCTTATATAATTATTTTTAGCCTAAAATACGATCATGTGAGTACGTATATAACACTGGATAATGCTATAAAGATTGCCAACGAGAACAGTAACGTGTCATTATTATTAAACGATTATGAAATTACTATTAAAATATAGAGAGTAAATTCTACTATTACATATACCTAATGAAGGAGTAAACAAAATCATACTCAGCTTGGCAATGAAAAGGAGATCTTTTAAAATTTTTCATAGAATAAATGAATTTTAATCTGTCCTCATCAAAAGAGCCCGATTAAATTTGTAGTAAAGTTTAATTTGTAGCTCTAATTTCACCGAGAATAAGGTCAAATTTGGCTTATCTCTCTGTCGTAAAACCATCTTCAGCTCGCGTCAGCATTACGCTTCGAGCCAGTAGGTACCAAACCCGAAAAATTTGTTCATTTATTTTAGGGACAGAGCTGGAGTTTTCTTTGCAAATGGACTGAATGGAGTACTTACAGCAGCCAGCAGCTAGGCTAGTATGAACGACAGATAATAAAAAAAATGATTTCACAAATTACTGGTAAGCTATCACTTTACTCATAGTGAAAACATCAACTAGATCAGAAAGTCATTTTGGAAATATTTTAGTTAAATCTCACAGAACTCTTTCGTAAAACAAGCAAACCCTAATACTATACCTATACAATTTTTCGCTATGAGGATTGACTAACACAAATAAATTATTCTCATTGAGGCCACGCCAACATCTTACAAGAGTATTTCAAAGTTACTTTCATTACATTAAAGGAGGTCTGTGCAAAGAGAATCCTTTAGCATTTTTTTATTCTTGTTTAACAGGCATTCTTTGTCTCGATTGCCTGAAAAATACATCTGTAATGGTACTCTTGCTGATTTCGAATTGTTAATTAAATTTTTATTACATTATTAACACAAAGAAATAATAGTTATCTATTAATCATCATATACGTTACGTCATGATGACTACATTGATCGTCACGCAACCACAATGGAAACGAGCTTAACGATGAATTAATTGAGACAAGGTATTTTGTTGTACACAAACCATTTGAAACCAAAGATCCAAAGATGTGTACAATTACGTCCAAATGACACAGTAATAATGGAAAATCGGTCTCTATTGTGCCTATATACATGCATAGGTGCATGCGCCAACAAGATAATACTTCCTTGTGGCAACGAACAAAGGAAACTAGGTGGTATTATTGGAATAACGATTGAAAATTGTTGTCATTGTAATTAATTTGCGTGACGTAATGACCATCTGGGAATTATGAGTAATTGTAAAAAATACAGCAATCTGTGACCCATCAATAAACAATGCGATCTGGATAGGTTTTACAACGGTAGTAGTTAAAACAAGTTTTGAACTCGACTGTCTGCTTTGATCAAAGTGATTCATGTAGTGGACAACAGCCAATCTCCAGTTAACTGTCAGGATTAACTTCTTTGTGTTATCAACCATAAATTGATATCCAATCGCAAAGACCTATGACATCCTATATCCAAAATTTGTCTTTACATTAGTTGCAATCATTGTAAAAGTATAGGTAGTGTATGTCAAAGGCAGTGTATAAGCATTTTCTATTTGATAAAATTCTGCTCTTTTGTACAGTATAATCGAAAGAACAAAGACGTAGAAAGAATTGCACCAGCCAGTTCTATAATATACAGAAATCGTTTCGGTATATCCACCTAATAAAATATTAAGGCACAAAAAGCCAGCTGCCTTCAATATCATAGAAGGTTTAACGATTTATTCAGTTCCATGTCAACCTCCGGGGTAGTAATAATATTGGCTTCTCTGTGCCTCTGTTCACAGAGGCCGAACGAGAGCCGCAAGGTGGAGAGCTCTCGAGCCGGGCGAGGTCGGGTCAAGGCACTAGTCAGATATAAAAACAAAGAGAATCCGCCTCGGGATCCTCGAATATTTCATTTACGGCAGTATGGCTTCGTTGAAAAGCGGCGGGTGTGCAGTGGCACGGGCTTGGCCATGTAGGCCACCTAGTTTTGCGACCTCCTATCCTCCCCCTGCTCCTCCCCGCCCTGAGGGAACCCATGCCCCTGCGACCTATTTATTTCCTGCTTTACGTAAGCACGCTTGTACCCGTCCTCGGTTTTCTATTTGCTGAATATCTTTAGCTGTGTTCATGTTCGTTATTTGTCTAATACTTTACTGTCGACTGGGTTATCTGCCCGCTTGTACTGACACGCCTCTGTGCGCCACCGATAACTGTAGTAACACATACTATGTTCGTTAAAGTAACCAAATTAAGACTACTATTTGATCTGATAGCTTACATGTACATTATGACACTTCCAAGCTAATAATTAAGTATCAAAGACAAACATTTAAAGGGAAAATAAATAAATATGGAGAACATAATTATTAAGTTAAGTTAAGTTAAGTATTTCAGTTCCGAAGAGCGCGCGGTGCTCCCTCCCGTCTGTGCGGTCTCCGTTTCATCAGAAATCGTGGATTGCATAACAAGATCCTCTCGACATATAAACTTAAAAACAAACTCGAAACGACCTTTATTTAGAAATCGTATTTTTTAAAACCGTCTGTTGGTATGCCAGCAAGCATTTTCAGATAAGTACAAGATATTTCCTCTTCAGCTCTTGAAAACTTTATTAACGGTTACATAGATCCGTATATATAAAATGTATGTACCCGAGTTAGCACTGGAAGTTAAAAATTTTACTTAGGTACATAGGTGTCAATTTTTTATTTTAATACGATTAAATTATTAATTCGCCTGCAGTTGTCTACAACAACAGTGCTAAGCCTTTCCAGAACACTGTAAAAAAACTTAGGCTTGCAAATCATGTTTAAAAATTCTGTCGTATTGTTTAAAATATTGTCGTATTGTTTAAAAATATTGCCTTATAAGACAGAGATATTTCTTTTTAACGATCTCGTTTCATCTATCATTGATTACGCCGATGTGGCCAGGCTTCACTGAAGAATTTCTTCACAAGTTTGAGCGCTTTCTTAATATGTGCATCAGATATATTTTCAATTTTCGTCAGTGACGTAAAATACCGGATTTCTTTCGGTTTTGTATTCTGTTACACCATCCAATTTCTGCTCCGTATCTGGAAGAAAACTCTCATTACGTGTGGTTAAATCACGACAGAGGTCTTTGTTCCTTTAATACTCTCAAGCTCGAAATTTCACTGCATCAGTGTATTTTTTTCGTTACTCCATTACTATTAAAGAAATATTACTCCGGACCATCCTCCGTGAAAAATCAGAAAGGCACCGAGGAGGAGCCTGTTTAAAGTGTTGGCCTGTACGTATTTATTGACCAGTAGTTAAGTTCGTCCCGATTGGATATTTTGAATTTTTATATCGTACATATTTTTTTATATGTAACATAGGACGCCCTCAAGATAGATGGAGTGATATTAAAATTCGTCACATTAAAATTTGTCTATGTGAACATTTACTCGTATATGTTCGTTATATATTTTGACCATATTTCGCTTATAGAGTCGATGTGCAGGACAAGTAGCATTAATTAATAGATTATTACTTGAAATTATGAGCGAGTTCAAAGTGCATACAGGTTTTATATTAAATAGCGACTATTCAATAGGGAACGAGTTGTTCATTCAGATTGTGAATATTCAACGCTGTAAAGGCGGGGAGCATAAATCCGCATACCGTAACAGCGGGCACTACTTAAAGTTGGCAGAACGTTTTAAATGAAATATTTGCAAACGTTAACTCCATTTCGCAACTAAATGTTATAAAGTTGGATATATATGAGAGATTTACAAACTGGCGACTGATTAATGTTTTACGACTTGCGACAGCAAATCCCGCGCATATTGTTGTTACATTCTTGGCTACGGGCGGCAATTCTCGGTGGATACGTTAAGCCTCAGTAAGTCATTTGAATGAATGATAATAATCTTTAGTTAATATTTTAAACAGGCAACGCACCCCATATGTATTTGTAATACTCAGAATGAATATGTCACAGATGAACAATCTGTAAATCTTAAAGCTTACTCCGCTCATAATTACGCCGGGTGTTAATTTTGCCAGTAAGGGTGTAAATTTGCAATTTTGCAATAATATCGTATTATATGCATACTAATGTCATATGTGGTGCACGTAAGGTAACGCAAGTAGCGCAAGTATGCAGTATGACCTGCATACTGAACTAATGCATTGGAATGCGCTCGTGCTGTAAACAAAGTAGAACACGTGCACTTTCATACTATTTGTAAGCTGTACTAGGGCTTTAGAAATATGAAACGTAAGGGTGCGTGCTCGCTCGACGTCGCGCATTCAGGCTGGATGCGTACGAACCGCTCATTAGTGATACAGTTGGTTTAAAGAACGCATATATTTTTTAGTCAGCAGTATTCGCAATTAGGAGATTCACAAGCAGGCACGTCACTAAACAGTTGTAAAAGTAGTAAACATAAAGAAACAAATAGTAACATTACGAACATTACTTCACTATGAAGTTAGTATCAATGTCTTATTGTCAATATTATAAAGAAGCGAATTAACTGAGAAACGTTTAATAGTAAAGTAACTGAGAGTATAAGAAATTGGTTTTCACTGTTGTAACGTTATTATCGGCTTGGGCTGTTCTTATGTTCGGTCTGAATTGCTCCTACAAGCGAATTCCCTTCTAATCGAGAGCAAGCGAAAGTGGCGTCAAGCTTGATAAAGTCAAATTCCAAAGGTTACGTTAAAACTTTCGCTTTCACACACGCAGTGTTTTACGAATATTAGTTTTGACCTAAATTCGAAGTAATGGCTATGAGTTGTTATGAGACAAAACACGCGATACAAAAGTGCGGGTACATTGAACTAGGACCTAGTTCTAAGCTACGAATGACGTCAACCTGATGAATAAAAAAATCGTCGGTTCAAAGCTCGGGAAATGTATCTCCTTTGTTGTTCTGAATTCTAATTTATTACGGCATCTGAAACAAATGTATTTTCTGCCCACGTCAATATTTTTTTGACACATGAGCTCGTCTGTATTTCGAAGTGGCGCCAAAGACATTTCAATGTGTCACTTGTTTATTTGTAAATGAATAAATATTCGTTTTTATATGATATTATATCAAATGGCCAGTTACGGGATAGCTGCGTATATTTTTTTAATTTCTTCAGCTGTAGAGGATAAAGTCAGACGGTAGGTACTAACCGAGGCGAGTCCTAAAATAAATTAATGGACTTAAAGTGGCCGGTACTCTGGGGTCTCACAATTTATTTACACATCACTTCGTGGCTTTCCACGTTATGTATTGGATGACAATTTCGTGTATTTTGATACAATCCAAGATGCCTTTTTAGAATTTTTAAACAGAATTTAATTCATTTTATCATGATTCAAACGTACATATTGTTCACTTCCAGTTTCTTGTTTTCTCCCAAAAAGCTAATGGAAAATACGCACTTTCGAATAGTTTAAAATTAAGTGTAAAAAATACAGGTGAATAAAATACAGATTACTTTTTAAATTAGCTACTCATTTTGGGAGTTAAGTTTGTTCTCATAAAACTATTTTAATTAGAAAGGACAATACATAAATGTATATTACAGGTGGTTTGACCTGAAATTATATTAATTCATAAAACTAGAAACCAGCACAGTACACAAAACTCACGTAAATATGTACGTTAATTATAAATATTAGATTTAAAATTTAAAAAACAAAACCATATAAACCTATTTGATAAATATCAAATAAATCCACTATTGGAATTTCAGGGCGTCGTAAAATATGAATAATGCCGAACTAAAAATTTCTATAGATTCTATATTCCCTTGTTTCTTGTTATTGATTCGTTACATAGATTTAATAGATTTTAATAGCTTTTTTAGTATTATGGGGTGGGTTGAACACAAATTGGTGACATGCGGTGCGGATGTCTGAAGAGATTGTTGATTCTAGTAGGAGAACTGCCTCATGCATGTAATGATGGAGATATTTAACATTGGGTGCTCTCCGCCCAGAACCTCTGTTCGGAACCTGGCGCAGCGACATAATACTAATAATTTAGTTGTATTGTCACTATTGGTTTTGTAAGCGTACCTTGGCGTACCCATCTGGCTATTATTCAAATTTTTATAAGTTGCAGCGATAATGTAATATCAATAATAACAATATCTGGATAAAACATTTGGAATTAACAAGTATAAATAGCGTGAATTTTTTGTAGACAAAGGAAATTAAAAATTAATGCGTAATTATATTATATAGTAACTGATATTTAATGCTCTACCCGGTGGTTGAGTGGCGTGGACTACTGTTAGCTGTACTAAAGTAGAGCTAGTCACTCAGCGTAGTAAAACCAGAGACAGAGAGCAAACCGAAATCGTAAAGAATTTTTGTGAAAATAATTTGATAATCAAAAAGGAAAATCCGATGACGGGGACGATAATTCGCAAATTTCACAAAAATTTGAAAAGAATCTTGGCATGTCTAATTATAATATTATGTGAATAAAATTCAAATCATCTTTTAAATTTAGATCCGATTATTTTGATAATTTAGAAATAAAAAGATAAAAGTAGAAATAAAAAATATTCTAATAAATATTGTGTAACATTTGCTCTACTATTAAAATGTGGACGTTGTCGTGTTGACAGATATATGTGTGTATACATATGTAACGCATTTATTTAAATGTAAAACAACAAAAAATCCCATACGTGAAACATTGTTCAATAGTACAGAAAATTCTTAGCATGAAATGTTTAGAAAAAATTACAAGAAAAAATATGTAAAAGCCAAGCGCGGTCTGATGCACTGTTAATAATCGGAAAATTATATAATTCTATAAGGCCATTAATTACCATAACCACTTTGGTACTATAAGAACTTTTACGATTAGAATGATATGTAATTAAATATTTATTTTATACAAAAAACAAGTT
Organism: Microceris miodesmiata; assembly: GCA_018245735.1. Classification (NCBI taxonomy): domain Eukaryota; kingdom Metazoa; phylum Arthropoda; class Insecta; order Lepidoptera; family Hesperiidae; genus Microceris; species Microceris miodesmiata. Next base: position 13,367 of record DWEC01000402.1, read on the forward strand.
AAAAAAGATTAAAATCCATAGTTATCGGTCATGGTAACATTCAACTTGAATATTTTTTTCGGTGAGAAATATTCATCATATTGTAGGAAGTGTTTTTTTTTAAATCCTACCAGTCTATTTGGCTTGACATTAAGTATGAAACTGGAATAAATTTGACTCTCCAAATGTGACCTATATTCCACCTCGCGCGGATACGAATAAAAGCCAGCCGAGTGTAGCCCAAAACCTCCAGTTATAAATTTCGGCTCGCCGCGCCGCATAGTCCGATGCAGTTGCCATAGAGATAACACTATGTTTCTGAAATGAACGCCGAGGGGCCTAATTCGAGTTGTCGTGCTCCACTTGCAGTTACGCCCTTCTTGATTTATTCTTAATTTAGCAGTAGTGTGAGGGGGGCCGGGGGCAGGTTCTTCCGCGCATAACTATACTCGTATAGAACACAATGCGGCATCGCTCTGCGTCGACGTGGATCTGCGCGCCAGCGTCCTAGCTACCGCAACCGTCATAAATATACAACGCAGACCCTTCGTTGCTGCCATACCACTGTCGGCCGAAGCGGGAGCAGCTGGGTCCCGTTCCTGGTTAGGTAAGTGGAGCCGTGCAATTTTTGTATATTTCAGGCCCGCGCTTTTCCGTTGCGACTTTTCCGGCTGTACGCCTGTTGCATATCTGAGCCACGGGATATTACGCTGTTATCTAGCCTCGTGGCCGCTTGTGTACGTAAATCGTATTAATTTACACTCGTTAAGCGTTTCCACTTGACTCTCGTTAGACGTTTGACACCGCCCGCTGTGCCGAGTAGAACGAGCCGATGCACACGACGCGTTCATTTACGCGATGCATCAAATTTATCCGAAGCCCAATATTATTTCATCTAATAGTATTCTAGTACAACTTGTTCCGTTTGATTGTACATGTGTAACTTCTAATCGTGTTTACTGAGCATGCATGTACATATGTCGTTAAATATACTGGCTCTTTATCTTATAATGTTTGCGTGTTATGTGGCCCCGATTTTACAATGAGTACCTCCATTTTGTTTACATTCGGTATGTTTATACGTTTATGTCCTACACATTTCTATTTGTCTCATAAGTATGTACGACAAAAAACCGTCTTTGTCTTTGGCACTATACAAGTTGATTCACTTTTGATGAATCAAATCGGCTCAATGTATCTATCTATCCCATAATTAAATCCCGATTTAAAAAAAAAAACTTTAGTTTCAATGAATTTGGTTTGGTTGTGTATTTTCATTGTAATTTGTTTATATTCAGTAACAAAATATGCGCCATTTGAAAAGTAGCATTTAAAAAGGGCTAAGTGTACCTATTTTTGGTTTCTTTTACCATCAGAATTCGGGTTCTATTGCACAAAGTCCATGGCATTTTCAGTGCAGTAAAATTTCAAGACTAGGATTTACTATTTACACACAAATTTACTATTAATCTTAAAAGATACCGAATATGCTTTATGAAACTGTTGATCTTACTAAATAGGCAATACTCTACTAGATACCAAATCATTCGTCTTATTGGAAAAATAAAAAACTTTTGGCAATTATTATTGTCTTGTTGGAAAAATAATAAAATTGCAACTGTTATTCTTATTTGAAATATATATATTTTTTTGAAATTGTCATTGATATTAGAAGTGACTTTGAGCAAGAGAGAGTTATTTTAAAACTTGTCACAGGTGGGGTTGATGGATTAATCGTACGGTTAGCACCTGCGTCTGACGGTCTCCATTTTGCGTACTCGCCACCTTTTGCCCTTGATGCTAACTAAAACGGCAATTATTTATCCAATTATTTATATGCTTAAGTATTTTACTACAACGAAACAAATGTATGTAACTACTTGCTCTTACATATGCTGTACATTAAATTTTTAACGTTTGGGGGAAATCTATAATAGATTTTTAAAGTAACTAGTAAAAAGTTAGGTTCCATTTTAATAGTACTTAATTATAATATAATGACTCTACATGTCTGACTGAATGACTCTACATACATACATGTATAGCAGTATGTAGGTAGATTATAATTATTCTTCTGAATCTTATAATATCAAACTCTATCTAGTTTTTTGTTCTGTATCTGAAGTACGTACATACCTCCGCGAATCTTGACCTGACTACTTATCAAAGTTATTTTAAGTTCATTTCTAATGTGGGTTCATCCGTGAGACGCGCGCTAGTCGTATTCATTGAAATTAAACACGCCTCTACTTTGATATTTACAATATCTATTCCGCGCTATATATGTTTCCATTGCAGCTCCCTTTGTTCTTGAACGAATGAGCTATCAATATTTATCTTATCTCAATATTATTATCTAATTGATAGTAGGTAACACAAATGTAGTCTTTCGAATTATATTTTATATAGAAATAAAGCAACAGCTCTCGATCTTACAATTGTTCCTTTATGAAAACTACAAGTAGTGTGCTCTATATATATGTACATTGGTACATATATGAGGTGGAGTATACAGCACATACTACACATACTAACAGTATTCAGTTCGGTGAAATGTTTCGTTTGCGTAAATAATATAGAATAACATAAAAGAAATAAGTATTTTCAATAACACAGGTAAATTGTGTGTTCTGATTATGTGAATATTCATACAACAACATAAGTAAACATGACTATTATTATTATTAGTGGTCGGCTTGTTTACGTTAACGATGTTTACAATTTTTTTAATTCACGTTAATATTATCTTCCGTAGAGCATTTTGTTTTATGTCAAGATTCACATACATACATATGTGTACGAATTTTGAACAGACATGATTGTCATAGATAAAGAAAAATGTTATCTCTAGATAATGAATTGATAGTGTAGATACGAAAGTATGTCTGAAGAATGTACGACACTTCCGCAACGTAAAGAGGTCGATTTCGACAATAACGCGTCCAGCGTACAAGGAGCCGCACCTGCCGGCGCGCCCTGTTTTCTATCGCCGTTGTAGAGTTGACAACGCATTTCGGCGAAGGTCTCCTTACGCCGGTGAGAAAACGTAAGCTTTGCCTACGAGTTGCGTTAGCGACTGCGCAGTAACGGTGCCCTAGTTATTTCGGGTGTCGTCCTAGATTCGAACGGGGTCGCCGGAGCCGCAGTTTTCATCATCAGCAGTGGGTTTTATTCGATGGGGCCCCAACGGGCTGCGCGACCTCGTAGATACGCACCCGAGTTAGATAGGCCCCTAGTTCTAACGGCCGCTCACTCGATAACGTGACTCGTTTCTAAACGATTCGCTCAACGGTCTCTTAATGTTTTATAACGGTATTCTGTCGAAAACGAGCTCGCTGCGAGCGTCAGTGTCGCCCGCAGATTCGGGTAGTAAAGTTATAAAACAACAGAAAAATTAAGGGCGGGGCCCTCGGTCCCGCCTACGCTGGCATTCGGCATATTAATATATTATAATTATTGATATATTTTTTTAAAAATTACTCTATGAGGGATTATATTTACCTAATAATTCATTACTCGTAATCAAGTTGTAATAATGATTAATGTATTTATTCATTACAAGGAAGAGTACAGGTTTAGTGTGTGTAGTGTTTCCTGTAGCTAAGTGCATAATATACAAAGGTATTTTGTACGAGATGTCAGTATATTATTAAATTGAAATGTGTATTATTACTCATACATAAATACATGTCGTTACCTATTGTGTGGTAGTACAGTACACACATAGTAATAATAAATGAAATGCTACAGGGTTATTGCCGCACAAAAATATGTTGACGTCACTCGGCTGGTAAACTCTGTCTGTCGTAGAATTTATTTACGTTTATTGACTTATTTCTTAGAGCGTACCCACAGAATTTGTAGCGTCTTCCTAATGGACACATAGAGAGAGAAGAACCGCATCGTTGGTTAGCAGAGTGCGCCAAGTTGACGGAGAAGGGGAGTTGCCATTTGGGCCAAAGTAAGCCAAGGCCGGAGTAGAGGGGATAAGGTTTACACGTGTGACCTAGATAAGACCCGACCGATCACGACGACTCCCGACGGCACCCGAGCAGCATCGCTAACACCTTTAGATCAATTAGAAACGACAGTAATACTACCTCGGCAATCTTCGGAACGACTCG
>DWEC01000403.1:0-17469 GCA_018245735.1 Microceris miodesmiata
TAATCTCCACGCTGGGCATGAGGGTTGGAGATCGCAGGGCACAGTTTTTCGCACCGCCGACGCTGCTGCCCGTCGGCAGCTGCCAGTCGTGCCTATTTAGGTTGCGCTGTACCGCAATCAGCCGGTCGCCAGAGCCTCGTCTGTTATAACAGGGTGTACGACATGCAGGTGAGGTTGGCTTGGGATCCTAAGATCGTGGTTGGAACCCCTTACACCCCCTTTTCACACACATTACAAAACATTAATCAATGGAGCATTTATCATTGCTCTTTGCCTACCCCATAAGGGATTTGACGTGAAGAAGATATGTATGTATTTATTAAGTCTAATAGAGATTTCACAATTCAGCACAAGTATCGCGAACGAATGGTCGCTGGTCGGCTATAAATCGCCCAACGCTGCGTCCCCGCGCAGCGCAACTTTATTTTTGTATTAAAACCGTAACTCCAGCGACAGCACCCACTGTCCAGTGTAATCCGCGCCGTGAAATTTTACGGCCCATATTTATTGGTATCCTCGTTGAATTAATTCTATAACAGTGATACTATAATAACTCAATAAAACTGTTAACAAATTTAAAATGTTATATTAATAATATCATCACCATCAAACCTTTATCGTCTGTTGGATACAAGTCTCCTTTCCGAGTTTAACAGAATTTAAGCCACAGGCTGCCACACTGGCCATATGCAAATTAGTAGGTAGATAATTTTAAAATACATAGAATATTTTTTTTTACGAACAATTTCATAGAGAAATATTTTAAACCCTAAAAAAGCGCGCAGAGTCTCCAAGCTTCAAAATATTTGACACTCATTGTCCTCTGTCTACCCCGTAAGCAAAAGCGATATAATTCAATAATAACAATAATTAGATAGTATAAAACTAATTTACATACCATTAAACGCAGGTAGAAAGTGTTCATTACACGAGAGCGTCCAACGATTTATGCCCGCCATGTTGAACAGCCGAAATCTGGATAGCGAAACAAAGGAATAACGAGCGTACAGCACTCCGAGGTGACCGCGGCCAATAATGAGGTTAGCTTTGCACTATTGCTTCTAAAGTGCAGTAAATATTGTAACCGGCGGTGTTTGGAGCGACCCCACAAAATCCGGCCCACGTTTTATGCATTAATAGCGAATATGAAATTTAATTTGTGAACAACGTAAAGCGCCTAGCTACGTACCTACTCAGGTCGCAGCGTGTTCGAGCGTGCACGTGGGCGTGAGCGTGAGCGTGCACCTGTAATGTTCTAATTAATTTACATTCAGATTCTCTAAGTTTAGGTAAAGCTAAAAGTTAAACTATATCTAACCAACAGGTACATGTTTATTTTGAATAGGTATTAATTCTAATGTAACATTAAGTCTGTATTCGCCGAAGGGGTAAGCAGGGGAATGTAGTACACTCCTACGTTGCACCCACGTGTATATCCCACGATGGAACAGGTGGTGAGCCTATTGTCAATCAGCGGGCATAGATCCAGACTCCGAGCTATTACTAGAAATTTCCACTAGAAATTCTAAATCAGAAAAATCTAATAGCACCCGACCTGGGCTTCGAACCCAAGATCTCTCAATCTGCTATAACGGTTACAACTACTCGACCAACGAGGCTTTCCTTAAGTATCTAATAGATATATGTATATAGAATAAACGAAACTTGCAACACATAGGAAGGTATGTTCAATTATGAATATCTAAATTATGACGAGAATAGTGATAAGCGTTAATTAATTTCAAAAACTGTCCCTTAATGAAAATCTGAAGAACTTAAATCTAATTAGTAGATATCTCACGACAACATGAATGTAACAAAAACATCTCAGCTTTGTTTATTCGGTTACATTTATGACAAACAACCAAACGTATATCACAATATTTGAAAACCTTAAATATTTTAATTAAGTATTTGAGCTTTAATGTTTTCTTAAAAGCTTACAGCCGGCCTTTATATTCAACGCCCACGAACTGTAGTATCATAACACGTGGAATAAACGTAAGTATGTAGCTTTTGTTCTCGTAGTTGTCTGTGTGACTACTCAGTCACACATCAGGAGTGAATATCTGTTTGCCGCGCGCTGTTTACGAGGTGTGATTCAAGCCGCGCTGCTTTTGATGTAAAAATCATCTGTCTCTCCCTTCAAAGTGTCGGCCCATATTGACACAGCCAACCGGAGCAATCTGAGAATTAACTGTGGAGCACGCTTCTGCCCATTCAAAGTTTATAAACAGAATCATTTAGTTTAACGCCGCCAAAGGATGAAAGGATGAAAAGCGGAATTTTTTTCAAGTCCGACTCAGCACTGGACGGTTTAGGGCGCGAAAAAAGGGGTTACACCTGAAGTTAGTGTGTTAAAAAAGTCATTTTAATACTGAGATAAAATTATCTTGGATAACGTAGCTTGTTACATCATTGTTGTTATAAGCTGTGCACTGTAGCTTGCGGAAAGCGGGTCAGTGACTGCACAGAGGAGCAGACCCGGTGTACCCGCTTCGTCTAATCTAAGATCCCAGAATAGGACTTGTCTCAGCCCTGGCGGGGGCTCCTTTATTGCTTTTTTTCAGTTTTCCTCACTTTACGCTCGGTCTGTCTTTTGATCCAGTGGCTGTGTAATGCGGTGTTGGTGCATTTATTTTGCACTCTTCCCTTGCGCAGTTTATTTTACAATCTCCCGGTGTTGCCAGTTATTCCGTGAAGCTTTGAAGTCAAAGCCCCATTGACATCAGTGGCGGCTTGGTCCATACTGACCGCAATGTCGAATGAATGATACTTTTATTTTGAATAGTGCCACGTAGGAGCTACGCCTACCGGTTCGTTTACACAGGCATCTTTTAGGAGTGTTGATGGAGTTTCTTGTTTTTTCTTCAAAAAATCATCTAAAAAACAGATGTAAAAGCGAAGGACCTGTCTTTTGAATGATGTTTTAAAAAAGCAAACAAAATAGTCGGGAACAAGTTTTTCTGACGGTTCAGAAGCGTTTGATGGTTACCAATTGCGTTATTCATTGACACTGTAATATACTGGTAAAGAACTGCTACAACAACTTTGAGCTTACAATTACCATAACATTCATCGGATATATTTATTTAAGTATTGTTTATTGTAACACTTAAAATATAGGTATGTTGAACAACAGATGGACTTAACGCCTGGTGTTATAGTCAACCTTTGCAAAATAATTGGCGGTAACAGTAATAATTTTCGAATAGAAAACTTCATTCAAAACACACCTAATATATTGATTATGATTTTTAAAAAAATTACTCTACTGATTACCGTGTCATGACACAAGTGACATAACGTATGTACCTATGTACATTCACAAGCTTGCATTTATCATCGAAGCACAACTTGAAAATACACTATCTGATATTTGGCGATGTATGTAACCCGAGACGTGAAATGTGACGAGGCTGATAGTGAGCGCCGTCACATAATGGGAATACGGCGTAGATGAAAAATTATTCACACTCGCAAGTATTGACTTTACACATATTGACGGGGGCGACGCGTGATCCCGCGAAATTATTATAGGGTTGCCAGCTAAACAGCGTTACCCTCATTTTGGTAATTACTAAATAAATAAATTAACAAACACGTCGGATTTGTAACTATATAAATATTTGTCGCTCAGTGTTCTCTACCTATCCTATGAGGGACCGGATATATAAATAATAAAATGAGGAAATAGATACATTCAAAGTATTAGACATTTGCTTTTCTAAATACCAACTGTGTTAATATACGAAGAACCTGTAAAACTACGTCACTGTGATATTTGATTTTTTTTTTAAATTATTGATTAAATTATGTTTTATAGCAACTTAAATGAGCACTTAAGACTTAATTTGCGAACCAAGTGATGTGACACATCTTGAAACAAGCCTATGTTCACAATTGGAAAAACAGAGGCTGATGTAGTGATGATGAGGATTATAACACGAATGAAAAAAAAAACAAATGCTTACAAAACTCCCTATAACAATATTATGCTTTATATTAAACGAAGTTCATGTAAATTCGTGTTTACACTGACGTTGTTCAATGAAAAATAATGAGACTAAGAGTTTTGTCCTATATAACAAACCTTTTAACAAAATACTGGCCAGGTTGTTCATACATGAATTTGATTTCCTTTGACTCCTTTGATTTCCTTAGACTCATATCTATAATTTGTAGGCCGTGCCATCAATAAGCATATTTTCTCAGCTTAATTTCTTAGGAATTAGGATTTCAATGAATTTTCTTTTGAAATGATCTTGGAAGCAGCCCTGACGCCCGCGGACGTGTTCGGGAGCCTCCGATGTCGAATGTCAACGCGTCAAGCGTTTTGAATGTGCCCGGGCGCTGCTCTCATAATAAATAGAATATTTTTATCGGGCACCCACACTCGCCCGCTGGCAAATATTTTGTCGAATAATCTCACCGCATTTCAAAAGCCTTTGTCGAACGTAAAGGAACGCGCGTGTGCATGAGAATGTGATCGACTTCTTCGAAAGCGTGGTCTCGAATTGGTTGGTTGGTTTATTGTACGAATTTAATTGTAACTTATATCCTTTGTTTTCTGTATCTACGAATGATTAAATTATTTTTAAGCGATGTAAATTGCAAGTAATAATGAGCAAATAATCTATTACAATCCATTTTATTCCATTTTGTTCTATTCTATTCTATTTTGTTTCAAATGTTCCATTTCATTTGACGATATTCTATTCATTACACAATGTAAAGAGATAATACACATATCTTGAAATATTAAATGTAACTATTGTAACAAAGGTAATTTAATTTGTAAATATTTACCTCGAATCTTTAGCCAGACACGAGGAAAATTTCAAAAGCCACTGTAGGTCACGGGCCTTCTCTTATTACAAGAACGGGTTGATAGACTCTGACAGCCTTGGTGAATATTATAGAGAACTGTTATGAGTGTAGGTTTCCTTACTACGCTTTTCTTTGTCATTGGAGGAAGCTTAAATCACAAACAACGTGGTTCAGGTGGTATTAGTGATTTCAAGCTCTAGGTCTTCGAAGAATATATCTCCGATATAAATCAAAACTACTAGTTTAACAATGAATGTAATTGCTTAGTATAAAAACTAAATTCTGACTGTTAATTCAAATAAAACATATGTAGATGCAAAAACATTTAACCCAAAGATAAAAAAGCAAAATTACAAATATTATTTTTAAGAGAACTTGATAACTTTAACTTGAACATTTAAAAAGACAAAATATGGGCATAACATTTCCAAGGAAATAACAACTGAGAAAAACTTAATTATATACCAAAGTACGCTTTACTCCGCATATTTTCCATTAACAAAAAACATAACACACAATGAAAATTGCGATTATTTCACTCCGGCAGCTCATCGGCCAACAAATCCGCGTGATTATGCAATAAACACGTACAATCGGAGAAATCGTAGCGATGGTTACTGGAGTCTACGTAAGCTTTGATTGATTACCGGTTCACTCGTCACAAATCCCAAATCTTGATCGATGTCTTTAATAAACTTAGACAGAACTTCTCCTTGTACCAGTCGCGATTTGTTTTGCATTGAATTAAAGTTTTTTTGTTGTTATATCGTCATGCCAGGTCAGTTAGGAAGTAGGCAGGGAGCACAATATTGTTATTAATGTTATATTTTTACAAGCAGACAGCACCGAGTGTCATATATCTCTATCCTTACAGCCGATGTGTTTTTTCATTCACCACCTTCCTCATAGACGCACGCCATCGGCAAAGCATTCTTACACAATTCATATACCTACAATTCTTTAGCTGTGACTATTAAGTACTAAATAATTGTACTATTTAACTGTAAGATATAGTAGTCCCCTACTGCATGCCTCTGCCTATCCCTTCGGTTAAATACAGGCGAGATGTTACAGTAGGTACCTACTAATAAAATAGGTATTTAGTGAACGCTCAGTTACCTAAATCGAAGCTAGCGGGACCGCGCCCGCCGTGGCACCGCACACCGCATCAGATTACGTGCTGCCATTGTCGTTAATAAGATAAGATTACTCAAGTGTGAAGCGAATGTATTCACGTTGGTCTGAATTTCGCTAAAATGCAGCGAGCGCGAGGCCGCCGCGCAAATTAATAACGTTAGATTAAAGAGCGCTTGATGCACTCGAACGAGACGCGCTCGGGGGCGACGTGTTCGGCTCATGTGAATAATTTTGTCTTATAATGAGTTTGTACTGCAACAAAACTACTTAACATACATTTTTCATTCGTTCATTCATCATTTATCTCAGTGCAATGCTGGTTATAGGCCTCTCTTGTCGCATCTGATCTTCTGCTTGTCGCATCCAGCATCTGCCTGCAGCCTTTTGCAGAAAGTCATCGCACATGGCCAGAGGGCATCCTACACTACATTCGCCTATACTGCACGGACAAGAAATAAATCTTATCCAATCTGCCAACTCATACTTAGCCAGCGTGGTAGACTATAGCCTCTCATATTGAGAATAGACCCTGTCCAACAGTTGAACGCCATATAAGGTTTAATGAAGATTATAATGTGGCTCCAGTCTTATAAGCAGCCTAACAAACCCACATAAACCCCACGGTCTGTCGCTACCAGTTAATATTATCTATGACTGACCTGTTTGGTCGGCGGTCAGTCACACATATACGTTAGTGTTACAGGGCAGCATAACTGACCATATCGTGAAATAGGCAAGACCTATTTCCTTGCGGTTAAAATTGGTGGTGTGGCCATGATCAAGCGGTTCTTTTATTATTTTATGTAATGTTCGTGTAACAATTTAAGGTGGCAAACATGTAACATTAAGCGCTATGATATGGGGTTCTTCAAGAGAAGCGTGAAAAGAGCTCTCCTTCAAAACCGGCAAAGCATTGGCAACGCTTCCGGTGATGCACATGTTCATAGGCGACGGTGACCACTTACCATCAGGTGGCCCGTCTGCTTGTACGTAATTACTAACATTTCACATATTTTAATCGTGAAGCGATTTTACTATAACAAATGTTTCAGTTGAAGGTTGGGACTGCCAGTCATAGAGACGATCATCTCATGTTAGTGTTCATAAGTAGCAACGTATATAGTCTGCTACGAGAAGTATGGCTTAAGTATTGTTGACTGTTGATGATTCGGGTTGATGATATCCACTAACCATGCCTATTCCTTATGCCCTGTGATCAGTTTAACAGTAACGAATGGTCTTATGAACGACTTGTACTAACTGAAGTATCATGATCAGTCCTATTCTACAGTCAACTGCTACCCGGTTGCTTACCACTCTCTTCTCTTATAAACACTTTTTAAATTTTTTAAAAACTTTTATGTATTTAACATTCATATTACATAAATAACAATAAATAACAGTATAAATCTATTCGTCATCGTTTTTTTAAGTCATTTTTCCACCAAATACTCGGGTTCCAAAATATTATACCTCACGTGCTAATATTCAGTTTTAAAAACGTAAAAACAAAAAAATCACAATCAAACTCTGAAACGCTAAATTATTAAAACAAAAAATGATAAAATCATTGAATACAATAGTATGTTACCTGACTTTAGCCATTATACGAGAGACTGTATTGTCTGCGAAGCCATCAATTGAAGAAAATTTTAAAACCTCCCCAGGAAACGGGCGTCCAGAGTATGTGCGTAATTCGGCGCGGCGGGTCTTTCTGAAACAAACATTTATTTATTGCAAAGCAAATTGAACCTAAGCGACATTAATCAGTATGGAGTATGAATTTTTATTAAACTAACGATTGATATTCGAAGGGGAGCGCAAGTTATGGAGCAGCGGGTCCGACGTGACGTTTCCAGTCATTGCGTTGTCATTGCGAGCTAATGGGCAGAATGTGCGCTTTCAATACATTTGCTCATGAGAGGAAATCACATTTGACAATTTTTTTGGATGTAGACAGCCGCTAAAGACTTCAGTGATTTATGGCTAAAGATTAACTACAAGCCAGTAGTTCACTTTATTATTGTTATTCTATCATCACATCATGTCACTGACAGGGTAGGTAGACAGTAGGTACTGAGTGTCGAGTGGTAACGTAATTATATAATTTAACAAGAGTCGCGTAGCAACGTAGTTGGTGTAAGGAGTCATGTTCTGTGACATGCTTACTTGTTAATGCATAACTTGCATGCTTTAACAAAATCAATATAATCACTGATTGAATGTAAATTAAAGTCTGAGAGAAAACACTGCAATATTATACATATGGAATAATTGTACTCATTGTAGCTCACCGTCGATACCCACAACTGTTTGCGTCATCTCTTAATCTCCGCGGCGCAACATGCAATTATTTCATTGCGCGCAGACAGACGCTAATTGGAGATTGGAGATTATATCTTTTTGCGTGCCGTGGGACGATTAATATAACTTTTTTGCACGTAGACTCGTTGTTGGTCACCCTGTCTTTGGACATCTGCTATACCAACATGATAATATTGACTTTGTCTGAATTTATTGGTCGTTCTTATAAGGAAATCGCTTTTCGAGGCAAAGCCCAGACTAACTAGGTACAGCTAGGTATACGCATTGATCGCCAAACGGGCAGTAGTATAGGCAGCACTGCAGTGCCCACTAATACTAGCTCAGGCAGTACAATCTGTAAAGTTACCAGCAAAAGAAAATGGTAATTTCAAGATGGTATAAAAAAAATATGATCATTAGAAATAGAGGTGGATTATGGCCTTTTGACAGAGGAATTAAACGTGCTGTTATACACATATCGTGTACCTGACAAGGACATAGATCATAGATCAAGCTTGGAGACGTCCGGTGCTGATGCGTGTAAAGCTATCAGCGGGATCATCAGTAGGGGTCGTTATTACACTTTTAGTCCATCAACGCCGTTGTTAGAATCGTATGAAAGATTTGTACTTTCTTTACCGAGAAACAATTTTAAAAGCGTACATTGATAGATGTAATTGCTGCAGGTGTAAAGATGTTTATGCTGGTTAAACACAAATCCTTTGATTCGAGTTTCAAGCTGCATAGTCCAAAGGATTTTTTCTCTGTTTACATTTTACAGAATGAAGAACTCTAAGATATGCAGATTTTTTCACGGTGTTTCCTTTTATCTTGACAGCATGTAATTTTTCGTCTTAAAAAGAATATTTTTGGGAATGAGATGTGTGCCAGAATTTAAACCCAGAATCGTCAGAAAGAAAGACTAAATTCTGAACCACTAGGATTTCGTAGATATTATATGAAAAAATCCATTTTTCCATCTCGTGACCCAATTAAAATATACATACATTCATTTTTGCACTGCTGCCTCAAGATCTTGGACCGCGGCGCACCGGAAGGAAACGAACATAAGTCTCACTACGAGGGGCTCGCTCCCAGTTCCGACACGTGACCTTGTCAATAAAACCTTAGGGGTTAGCGTACAAAAAGTCACAAAACTGGGGGAGATATAACAATTTTAAGTATAATATGCAAAAAAAGGCAGCAAATTATGTGGAGTTAAATTTCTTTTGAACTTTATGAACTTTAGTATCGAGAGTTATTTGAGACCGTTTGTTTTAATAGCACTACTGATAATGTAAACACATCTTTGAAAAAATATCATTACTCTATGCGACGAGCATATATTAACGCAATAGTATGGGTAGTGAGCATGATTATTTAACGTCAATACATAATCATTTGCTTGTGACAATTGATTACCACTTTTAATCATTATGACCAACAGTCTCTAACTATAGGATAGTAGGCGTATAACACGCAGAAATCAACTTGGCTCGTGCGAGGAAAGCGCTACATGATTACCGCTCTTGCCTTTTGCATCTCAGTACTTCGCTATGACGTCATTACAGCATGGTGGCTGATTATATTCTGGGAGTAATACTTAAAGCACCCAATATGTTGAGTGCAGCGGAAGGAAAAGCACATAAGTCAAGTAACGCAAGGGTCCGGTATCGAGACACGTGACACTGTCACATACTTGTCAAGGAAGGAACTTGCATTTGCACTGATCATCATTTATTTGTCGTTAGTGATCCCATTCATTATCAGAGGGACGTGTAAGCATATTGTTACGAAAAACCTTCCTACGTATGTTATACAAGTATGTAATGATTGCTAAATGATTCATTCTAAGAATTATCATCTTTTTAGAAGATACGGTTACTAGAACATGAACTGAAAATTTTATTTACTTCTAATACAATCCCAACAGACAAACTCAAACGTTACACCCATATTTCGTTCGAATCCCCATAAATACAACACCATTGTACGCAAAACCATCAAACCCGAACCTGTTATCTGTCCAACAGCCATGCATAAGTCACCGCGTAATCGCTACCGGAAACGGAAAGTCCGCCATACTGTGTGCGAAATCGGCCGCTTGTCGTGCCTTCCGCACTGTTGCACCTGCGAATATCCACTCATTGTTTTATAACACCACACTCAACAAGCGAACAACAACTTTAAAACAAGAGGTTACAGTGTTCTTTCCAATGCGAATATTCTTGCTTTCAATCACTGTTCGAATCATACATGTTACTGTAAATTCAACTGTAATCTTTATGATTTACGGTTGAAATTCGAATGTGTGCACGTACAGGTGACAATTCGAATTATATTCCATTTCCAAAACATGATCATCGCGCCGGCCAGTATTTAATGCCTCTGTTATTACCACTGTAAAATGAACTTTACATTAACTGGGTAAAGTTGATTTCAGTTTGCAGTGCTAAATCCTGATTTAACAGTGTTGTATTATAGCTTTTTGGGATTGTCATTGTAAACTGAACCGTGTTGGAATACGTTAGGGTGGAGTGTCGCTTGTTTATGGCTGGACGCGTGAGACCACATACAGGTTTCCGCTGTGGAGCGTATCTGGCATTGTTTCCTCGTCCAAATATGATTTAATTCGGATTTTCAGGTAACGTTCGCCATATTGCGACGGTATGGGCACTCATGCGTCGAGCATTGTCCATTTTGAAACCATGTTAAAAGGGAGATATAATGAGCTATAGGTACGTTGCTGAAAACATAATTATTTGGAATTGATCACACGTATCTACTTACTGCTGAAATCTTAAGTTTCACCTTTTAAAGTTAATTTTTATCATTAATACATTTACTGAAAATGTAAATAGCTACGATTGCCAATGACATGCAGTTAACTTATTTAATAGATTTACTTAATCTTTAAAATTTTAATTTATAAAATTGTACTTAAAATATGAATAAGAAACGAATTGAGAACTTACAGCATATCTATTTAAGTTAATTTTTTATTTCGCAGAACAACACAAAACTATGCTTTTAGGTTTTCCGAGATCCACAAAAATCCTGTTTCGTCACTGCCAGCAGTTTCCCGTCATTGTGCACCTGCCACTCTTGAAGTAATTAATTATCATCCCCCACTTACCCCCCCGACCCTCACCCCATACCTTGTCAAGGTAAGGTATTGTTTTGGACAGGCCATTAAAACCATGGGCTTTAGAGCAGTTAACCCACGGTCAACAGGACGGCTGATTTCGAACGATAGAACTATGATTTCATGTTCAATAGTGGCCATCGGGAATATAAAATAATATAGACAAAATGCATAAGGGTAATCTTTCAGAATAGTAATGCGACATTCTTTTAAAAAAATTAAATCGTTTTTGTTCAGACATTCTTCAACGACTTGAAAATGTTGCAATGTCATCAGTTATATACCTGATTATAATATCATTGTCAACATAACATTATTATTTTCTAAACAACCTAAGTACTGGACACTATTTTCAGATCAGAGAGTTTAGTGTGCATTAAAACTTGATAAAACATTCCCATGAAATACTTTTATATACAGTCCGTATATCCCTTGCCGCAATACTAGCTCATAGCACACCTTAATGGCAGTGCGCAACATTTTCATAGATAAATAAGAAATAGTTATAATTCCTCAGTTAAACAACGGTTACGCAGTGCTACCGATCCCCTGAAGGTGTACCGTTGATTAACGATGGGAGAGACGTGTTTATTGCGAGCAGCGTCGAGTCACGCAGTCAGTCAGTCAGCGCGCTGTGACGCCGGGAGCGCCGAGTCACGCAGCCAGTCACCGACACGACGCTGGGCGCGCGCTCGTCTCATCTTATTGAGCTATATTGCCTTTAATAATCGTGTCAGTCAAAGATAAAACTTGGAAATAGTATTCTTTACTTCTTCTAAAGGCTATAAATATGTTATACTTAAAGGAATATTATATAAATGTATGATTTACTTGGCATGACATGTAATGAACTGAACAGTACATTTTTGAAACAATACTGAAGCGTTATATCTGTGTAAAGTTGTTTGATTTTTGCCTACGATTTTCGCTTTTAAGTTTTATTTTTTTTATTTACATGAGTCTTTAACGGTATTTTACTATATCTAGAGCAGGATCTAAATTATCATCAATGTACTCGTTTCGTAAATCGATGTCCCAATAGTGCAATAAATTGGCTACTTCTGTTCTCTTAAAAGTATTACAAATCATATTGTTTCACATAAACATTTAATATCAGCTATTTTTTAAAACTACACTACTGCTGAACTACTACCTGTTATGACGGAAAAATGTTCCTTACTGCTTAAAGACTTTTAAAATGAAGTTTGTGATGTCTACATGAATCAAGTTATATATCTGCACTTCAAGTTGCACTGCGACCCGAAGTCAATGTAAATGCAGTTAGTTTAAGGAGACAGCACTTGAAGATTTGTGGTAGACGCCAACTTTGACGTTCCGCTCACTTTATAACTACATACATATTTTGATTATGATGTGACTTTTGAATTTAAATCATTATATCATCGTGCCAAGTTTCTTATAGGGTTGGCAGAGAGTACCAAGTGCCAAACGTCTCTACCGTTTATTGACTTTTTAAAATTAAGTTATAATGCAAACAGATGCTGCATGCTTTGTTACTATGAGTTTGGTTGCTACTGACCCACCTTCGGAACATTATGACAAAATGTTGTTTAATTTTAGGAAGGAATAGATGTATTTGAGAGGAACATGTAGAGGAATTGCTGAATTAATTCTAAAATTGATTTAAACGGAGGAATTTAAAACGCCGTGAGGACGCTATGACGTCACACCTTGCGCGCACTCGGGCGTATGGTTGGCGCAATTAAACAGTTGGACCAACAGTTAGCAACTATGCGAGTGAAGGCTCCACTTGGATTTGGGGCCACACTATACGCGGCTCAGAGTGTTTAGTTTATGTTATTTAAAGTTATAGTTCTTATACCACATTTGGAAAACAAATGAGAATGTATTGTTTCATCAATCAACGATCGAATTAATATTTTAGCATAGATTGCGCGGTGTTGTGATACAGCGAGAGTTTTGATTGAACTATATTGGGTGACGAAGACAGAAAACAATTACTAAACTTTGTGAAATTAGTTTGATGTATTATTATTGAAACTTTCGATATATCATTTCTAATTTCACCGATAACTCATAGTAGAGTCCGAAGTTTTGGAAATCAGCGTGGGTGTCTGAAGAGAGTGATAAAAGTGGAAGAAGTGCGTCGTCTGCAAGGATATAGATATTTAGCGCTGATTGCTCTCTGCCTACCGCGTAAGGGACTTGAATTGCCGTAATAATAACTATTCTCAAAATTGATTACTTACAATAAGAAATATTGCCGTATTAACGCGAGATAGATATTGTTCAGATACAAATTTTCAATACACAGCCAATGCGTCAACTGTTTTCGTAGCCACCGAGCAGGCCGCAGATTTTAACTTTCAAGGTATTCGGACACATCCCAAGGGTCTAATGTTTCTTAGGTATTCGGCGTAAAACCTTCCCAACATTAACCTTTCCTTTGACAAATGTATGGGAAAATACCGTTTAATTGCAGGGTGGGTCCTTGACATGAACATTGTGAAATTTAATATGGAGTTGGCAGCACCTTATGTCGTAGTTGGCACTGGAACTGTCTCGAATGGGGTATAAAGGCGAAACAACACCTACGCGAAGCCGTTCCGAGATGAGCTGCATTGTTCAATGTGAATCAGCGACGGGAATTATAGGAGGTCAGCACGAGACAGGGTTAACGTGGACGTCCTATTTAAAGTACTTTATTATTTTTTTATTATATTGTACCATTTTGTATGTAGACAATGATAAATATATAAGAAGCGCGTCAGAGTTATATGAATGGGGATATTTAAAATTCGGTGTTCGCTGCGTACCCTGTGAAAGACCTGGTGTAATGATATGATAATAATAACAAATGTTGTCCGACTTTAATTTATATTACATCTGACTTTGTCTTTAAAAATGTATTGGTAAACGTGGAGTTGCAGATTTGTCTTCTTTTCTGATTTTTTTCAAAGAGCCCACAGTAAGAATTCATCTTAAGAACTACCAACAATGAACAATTATTTTCTGCGAATCTTCCCCTAAACCTCCAATCACAATGTTATTTTGATAGGACCCCTATACACGGCAATTGCTTTTCATACAAGCTTTAGTATTTTGGTGGCAGTGTGATTTTTCCCACCGCGACTGCTACGTGTCGGTTAATTGAATGTGCAGTGAAAGGGTTTCGCCCTTCCAAGATTAAATAGCGCGTCTTATTCTGAGGAGTAGGTACGTCCGGGAAAATAATATAGACATATTTTAATATTACATCAATATCAACATTATCATCACCCGAGTGCAACCGGTATCCAAGCACCCAGATTTCTTTACAGAAAGGACAGGGTTAACGTCATACAGTCTGCCACACCAGCCAAGTGCGGGTTGGCAGACTTTACACGCCTCTAACAAATTTTTATTTTTTTTTTAAACTACGGGTTCCTCCACCTTTTGCAAGTGTGATATTTAATCTCAAAAAGCGCATGTTTGTAAAGATGAGCCCGTCATATAACCTTATTATCTTTATTTTATCAAGAATAAGTCTCCCATTCACCTCGCTCGGGTCGGAGACGGTTCGATCACTCGCAGACAATACGTATTCAATAATATATCCAATAGAGCAGCGTTTGTCAGTTACGGCGCGGTATATAAACACTGTGAATGGTTAGTCATCGTTTATTTACTTCATTAGTTAAAGAAAATAAAATATTATTAGTCCGTGTAATTATAGGATAGATTGTTAATTGCGTGATGTTGCTGGATCACACTCATCTCACCGCAACCTGAGATATGATATGGCTGATGAAGGAATCAGAAGTCATCGAAACCGGTATACTACGTGTACGAAGATAAGTGTGTTAATTAAGGATAGTAACTTAGCATTCAGTGCTCTCTGCTTATCTCGTAAGGGACCTGGAGTGATGATAATATAATAATAACAACGATAATGACAATAATAATATACATTTTTTTAATCATACAGATATAGCCGGCAAATGAAAACCTGATGGCTGAATACAAAATCTAAGGCTCTGTTCTCCTGAGTAGGAGGACAATGGCGATGCATAATTCAGCCGATGCAATGTACCAACTGCGCTCACACCTGCCTGCTACTACAATATTAACCCGCCGCAGTCTCTTACTTATTGCTGGATCGTGTGCTACAACCCTTATTGTATCTTGCTGCACTCCTTTATCATTATTTCTATATCCTTACGTCAGGTCACTTAGGTAGAGAACACCGAATGCCAAATGTTTCCATCCACATAAACTCATTATGGGCTATGAGATTTAAACTAATACTATAACTATATATGTATTTCTCTTTACTTTTACTAGCTTTACTCTTTAGTTAGTAATGTACCGACAGGTCTTTAATAAATGTATATTAAATTTAGATTACATTTGACCCCAGCAACAGAAAATCATTAGTCGTTTCTGCAACAACACGGTACTTTGTGGCGTAGTATCATGCTCAATCGAAGGACTCGTCAAAGAAAGTGTACCGCAGCGTGGTAGAGGTGCGCTAAACAAACACTTGTGTACATTAGCTGTAGTCGTAGCAGGAGTTATTCATCGCTCCTCCACGCGCCTAATGTTACCGTTATTGCGCGTATTATACGTGAACACGCTTAGCGTGCAGCTCACTGTGGTAACAGGTGGCGATTAGCGGGGAAATAATTTATCGCCATTTCGGAATTAATTGATCACAAGAAGTGATAACATACGAATATGTATGCATATAATCAGTTTTGTCAATGAGCTAGCCAGTTTAACAATATTGTAGAACATCGTAAAGCATATATTCGATTAGGTTAATAATGTAAGACAACTCACAACTACAAATGAAAATGAATGATGTTTCCTGTAATGTCAGTGTACAGATTAATTTAATTTAATTCAAGGGTAACATCACGCTTGTAATCCCCGAATAAGTAGACAGAAGAGTGTAGTACACTCCCACGTTTCACTAGTTAAGTTTACATCCCATAGGTGGTGAGCCTGTTGCCATACACCAGGCACAGATCCATACTCCGAGTTCGAGATACTCATTGAAGGTTGAGTCAGAATTCTCCGAAATCGGTTGACATGTATCGAAAGATTAATGAATATAGACAAAGCACATTTCTATAAGGATATCGTTATTTGGTACTCAATTCTCTTTGCGTAAAATATAATAACTATGTAGGTATTTGTTTCTTAAAATAAATAGCTACATTTTCCGCTGAGTCTGTGACCACATCCGCACGACATCATAGGTACGCACTCGTGTCTTATTGCTCGCCACTAAACTTGTATCACCTATTTGGACGCCATGTTTGTTATGACAAGACTTTGTCTCTATACATGTTGACACCAACTGTACACGGGTGACGTAAATATGATTTATATGAAAATTGTTATATTAACTGAATAAAATATTCTGTATTGTATCTAGACAGGCATTCAAATGTATTGGTGAACAATAATAAAATGTAAAAATCTTACAATCTCCTTAAGTTAAGATCCCTATTTCATGTTAAACGCATCAAGAACTCTCCGATTTACTCATGCTCCATGCGAAAACTATTGTGCCTTTTATACATATGTGTATATATTTACTAAAAAGCTAAAAAATAATTTTCATAGCATCACCCGTGTAAGTAGAGTCTACGTTGGCTACGTTATCACATAACTCTATTACTAAGTACGTTAGTTAGCGAACAAAATACAAACTATAAAATAGTTCCAAAAACAATTTAAAAAATTTCAATTTCATTATACTCTATGCACGTAATGAACCTCAAAATAATTTTGATATATGTATTCTTAAAGACGCAGTCAGGATGTTTTATAGTTGTTAACATAAACATCCTACTAAAATTTGAAACTAGTCAGTGTAAAACAGACAAATATGTTTTGCAGTATTCCAATAATAAATTACGTTTTATAAAATGCTATCAGATGGATGTGCACATATTGATTATGGAAACTAATTTACAAAACAGTGTAGTTCCCGGCGGATGTCAGCCAGCGCTCGTGTGGAAGGTTATTAGTTTCACCTGAGGGGCCAAGATCACGACTATGTTTGCACTTCAAACAATAGA
>DWEC01000404.1:0-17463 GCA_018245735.1 Microceris miodesmiata
TCAAATTATGATTTTTATTTATAGCAGCCAGGGGACAGACTACAGGTAAACAGTTTTTCTGATGATTATTATCATGTGAAGTCTAACCAATGGCTTGACCAAAGAACATTGTATTTTAGGTAAATAATGGAAACAACAATTAAATACCACAATTTTTTCTACTGGATGAACTGAAAACAGAGTTTTATTTAGATACACTTTTGCAAAAAGGATATACATGTATTAAAAATTATTTCAATCATAAGAAAACAAAAAAGGAAGTAGAATTTTGATTACTGTATATCTTATTTTTATATTTCACACTTCACACTGGATGTACCTATATCAACATGTTTCAAAATTTTCCCAGAATCTTGAATAATTATTCAGACGGTGAATAGTGAAAATAATTACAACCAGTAGTTTTAACAGACTCATTAAATTTTGGGCTAAAACAATTAGAATTAAAATTATATTTATTGCTTAATAATACTTACCGAAGAATATTATTGTACCTAACTCATCGCTGACCTGTGTCATTATAATTTTCCTAAAATCCTGAAGAGCTGTATAAATACACATTAATGTAATATTAATTAAAATTATCACGTCATTTCTTAAACTTTAAATGCAGGTTATACCCTCAATCATAAAAACTCAACATACAAATATAAATAATTAATAGTAACTGCGTATTTATTTAAGTTATATCTATTTAGGCATATTCATTTAATTTTTAAACGGATAAATTAATAGCCCAGAATTTTTCATGTTGTGTTCTTCGTTTACATTTTTTATTGAGAATAGGACAACTTTAAAAGCAACAACCATTTCACTTCTTGTTTACACGTAACATCATCATGAACATCGTTATAATTATTTCGTCCATATTTTTTTTCGATATTATCGATATTCGCTATTTATTTTTGAACATCAAATTCGATATTTTTTCAACAGCCTTATTATATTTTGTGGTATACATTGCTGTTTGAAGTCTGTGAACGACCTTTTTTTTACTTCCTCGTACGGTGTTTATTTACGGAGCAAACGACCTTTTTTTTCTACCATAAACCATATCTAGACCAATCAAGGATATCATTTATATCGATATATTATTTCCATTTGTCCATCCCTATTATTTACTCGCTTCTAATGGACGGGAGTCAGGACCTCAGTGTTACCAACTCTGAAAAAATTTTCTCCCCGAAGCTCCAACCAAATCCCCTAAAATCCTTACAATTACTGTGAGATTTCCCGAAAAAAAATATTATTAACAAATTAATATTGTTAGGTAAATAACACGAATAATTGATAAATAATCAATTACCATCAAATACATAACAAATTAAAAATAACGAATACCAATAAAAATATGTATATGTATATCCAATACATACTACATGTTTATTAAATATGAATATCCCTACTCTGCACTCAATTAAATTGTGGATTCGAGTGAGAAATCAAAGGACGTGTTTTTTTGCTCGCGCAAATTGTAGATTCAAGAGAGAAATCTAACGACGTCCTTTTTTATGCGTAATGTATGGAGACTTTACACTCTGTATAGTCTCGTTACGTCACACATTATTTTTTTTATTTTTTTATTAAATAAATTTATTTAATTATTAGAGTTAAAAAATCCCTGTAAATACCCGTAAGATGTAATGACTATTTCCTACGCACATAAACTTTGATGTTCGCATAATATGCTAAGAATATTTATTTTGTCTTTACTCCATGTTTTACTCAGAATTCACTTGTACAAAGTTCAAATGTAACATAATATTAGTGATAAGATTTCTGTTAGTTTATCTGTAGGTATTTGCAATGAGCATGTACTAGACTACATTTTCATGAGTTAAGAACAGGAACTATTAATATTACAATAACATTTAATTACAATTATCGCTTCACCTACGGCCTTCCTCAAGGAAGGAGATTGGCGCCCCGCCCCGCGCCACTCTTGTGAGGCTCAACCACAAAATTAACTAACATTTCATTTACATTTACCTATAGCCTCTCCACCGAATTGTAGTGAATTCTCCCTTGGCGATATATTAATGTATTAAATGTATTTTCTTTATTTTATATCGCTTTTGGATGCGGTTTGTATTATTTTATGAAAATATACATTTTTAACTAAAATAAATGTAGGTATATCTGTATATGCAGAGTTAGTCGAGTGTTCCATCTTTGAAGAGTTCACATGTAAATCAGGCGTTAAGTGCCCACATCCTTATTTAGTTCAATCAGCAATCGTTGGCAGACTGAGACATACGATACTTAGTGTTATCTAACTTTGTGTTAATCATTCTCGGAGTTCGTAATATCTATACATCACAAATCGTATCGAAATATCGTATACATCATATTGTGATAATACATCACGATATGATGTATACGATATTTTAAAATAAATGACAATATGATGAAAAATCGTCATGAAATATGATACTTAATTCGAAATGAATATTTAAATATTATGTTCATAATTTAACACTAGTAATGCTATATTACTTAATGTAGCATTGTTAGTGTTTATCTATGCTTACCTAAGCATCTTGTTCGATGGAAATGGGAGGAAAAAAATTACAGAATAAGGCATTATCATAAATGAAACAAATTGAATTTTCATACAGTGTCATGTATTTCGGTACTTTGAAGTTGGATTATAGTGGTCTTAAATTTAACGTAATACTATTACATTAGTACGATGACAAGCGTTCAACGCGCGTTTTTCACAGCGTATTCAAAACTTTCGGACAGTCACGTATGATTCATGACAAGGTTGACGTCAGATTTACGAAAGCATACAAAACATGGCTCAATATAGGTAAATCAAGTTTGATGTGTATTGAAGGTTAAAATACAACTCACTGCATGTGACGCACAATATATCATATAGAATGGTAGTTTTTAAAATAGGGTCTAATTGTATTTAAAGACTTCTTTTATAAACAAATTGAATAAAATAATATAAAGCCGTATTGAAAAAAGCTATATCAAATTACAAAACAACTAGTAAATGCTACAAAATAAATCCAGATTACGATGTATGGCGCCACTCGATACAAAGAGCGTCCGGTGTAAAGTTTCTTCACAGCTACATCATAATAAAAGTTGATCAAGACGTAAAAGGCATTTTATTTTGTTGGCGATTTTTGTTATATTTTTTCATTATACATCTAAAATTGTAGTTTTAGAAGTTCTAATTTTATAGTTATAAAGTTTGGGAGGATTGTATACATAATGTCGAGTATGGTTTTTGACAGGAATACTAGGTCATTATTAATATTGGTGGTCGTTTATATAAACGAAAGGTTTTGAGAAATTGTTTGTAAAGGCGTTGGTGTGCTTGTTAATTTACCTAATTGTTATCGGTTTGCTTTTGCCTGTATGTAATTTAAAAAACGCGCGCTTAGTGCTTGTCATGGGCCAACACAGAAATAAGGGAGTTTTTTTTTTAAATCGCCGGCAAATCGGTTTTAGCCAGTCAAAAGCATTAGCCTCAGGTGATATTAAGCTGAAAATGAATCAAATTAAAAAAAAATCAATGAGTGCCTCGTTAAAGTTAGAGTTAGATATAAATTCACGAAAAAATGTACACAGGTACTTTAAAAAGAGCCTATGGCATTTGTTAAGAAATTTGGCTTTAAATTAAATTTTGATTGGCTGATGCTTTTGATAGATGACATGGAATGATCTCTTTTACAACATTTAATTACATTAGTGCCTTTTAATTTAAAATTAACAAAATTGGAATAATTAGAATGGAAATGGAAAAATGAAATACACACAATGATATTATTAGTTTTCCGCTGTAATTAGCAAAGGCTTAATTAAACTGTTTGTATTAATAAAAAAACTCCCCTTAACAGTTTTCAATAAATACATAATTTTGTTTCCAAATGTTGTCTATTTTTCCATTTTTTTTTTGATTTATAAACAGCTCTTACTGTTTACGTTTACCCTTAAATATGAAATTCGTTTTTCCGCACAATATTTTTAAACAAATGTAAGTAATATGTTGATTACCCAGATAAGTGTTGTGGCAAATGTTATAGTTAAAAGGACATCTTACGTTAAAGTAGCTCAATATAGATACATGTTAGTTCACAGGCTATTTCTGTGAGGTAGTCATGGATATCATAAATTAGTGGTTATCAGGATTGAGTCAAAGTTCCGCTGTATCTAAAGTTTTACATAGTTCGATTTTCAAATCAGTTCAATATTTCCGTACATTTCCATTTTACTTAATATTTTGATCCACTTTAGCTAATAATTTATGTATTTTAATTCTGTGAATTAAGACGCTTTAAATTAGTAAAAATCGGTTCAATCCTGACGCACAGTTTCGCAGTATACCTACCTATAAATTGTATATAGATTGATTTTTGTGAATTTCGACTACGCAATTTGTAAAAATCCACCCAATCATGTCGCACTTTCGGTAAAATGAAGACATAAATGTAAAAAAAAATTAAAAAACCATATTTAACTCTTAGGAAAACATACACCGAAATTTGAAAATTTAGGGTTTACTTCACGCAAAAAGTAATCATGTCAATGTAGTAAGAGTAGAATGGAATGGAATACGGAATGGGATTGGGACAACAATTTGTAATTACTCTTCTGGAAAACAACATAAAGTATAGTTATGTCTTTGTCTTACCGATGGTGGAATATGCAAATATCGTTTTTCTGTGATTGTCCATAATTACTTAGTAAATTTTACTTCTTTATCTTAAAATTGCCGAGTGCCAAAGCGGTTTCATAGGTATAGTCACAAATATTTACTGTAAACTAACATGCAGTCTTATAAAGAGATTTCAATACATGACCGTATACTAATTATTTATTATTTAAGATGGTACCTATTACGTTAGATACCCAAACAAACGAATATTGAATTCAATCGAATTTCCGTTACCTACTTTGTCTTGTGAATGTATCATTTTTTTCTTTTCGTAACACTTTTTTTAGGTTTCAAATGTTTATTTGGGATACAATTTACTGCCATCGTGCCAAAGAGGGGTTTAATATATGAGATTTGTTTTATATATTTACTGCTTTTAACAAAATCTCAAACTAGTTTCTTAACTGATTGAATGTTCTGTTCATTTTAATTTATGTAGTTTATTCAAAATTTGGTAACATCAAAAAATCCGACGCTTATGTCGTCGGCGATGTTGATGTAATTGAACGGGTGATAAATTTTGTTATTTTTGTAATCGCTCTGGTTTTTTCAAAATGTAGAAATTCTATCGTTTTTGTAAGTAGGCACGGATGTTATTTTAATTCATTCAAAAGCAACTATAGATGTTGTTGTTGCGATGTTCGTATTCGTTTGTTTTAAATTATTAAAAAAAATTGAACTTAAAGAAATGTTTCCGATAGAAAAATGTTTAAAGAGAAAAATATGGTGTCATTTATACTATAGACAATTCCACTTTAAAAGAAATACTCGAAAAAGTTAATGTTAGGTTAAACGATGAATTCACCAACTAAACAATTAGAGGAAAAGAAGATAGTTAATTAAACAGTGTATTGACCAAAGTAAGCAATTTGTTAAAAGGGAAGAACAGTTAAACGATGATTTGACCAAAAGTAAATAATTTGAGAAAGAAATAGGTGACGCGTACTTAAACGATGATTTGACCAAACTAAAGAATTAGCGACTAAAGTGATGTTAAGTAAAACGACGAATTGATCAAAGTTAACAATTTGATGTTGTGTATGATTGCTACTATATACGCCATTGTTTCCGGTCGAAATATAACCAAACAAATTTTCCCGATATTAACTAAATATGAAATTTTCATATAGCACGAAAGACGTTGAGATGAAAGGGGACTGATTACTTGAAAAAATAATTTCCATTTGTATGTGAGAATTCCAGAGCATAACAGGGGAACTTATGCACTTTTTAACTACCGACCCTAAACCGGTGTAAGGTGAACAGAGTAATCTTTATATCCACAAGTCGAAGATGTAAAAGACTGAAGGACGCGACGGAACATCAGTAAGAAACTGACAGCGTGGCGGCTTCTGTCCAGCTTAGATCGATTTTGCGTCAGTAAGTAGAAGACCTCGTAATACAAAAGGTACTTCGACATGCTGGTACATGTTCTGAAGTATCCAAGAAGAAGCGATGCATCTATTTCATTTTTTATGTGCATAGGATCAATGATACCTCGCTTCTCCCTAAAATCGTTGGTGAAACGATATCTGGCAACTTTTTACGTAATGAGCAGTTACGTTTTTTTCAAGTAAGCAGTAAATAAACAAACAAGTGTATTCACTAACTTTACTTGCATGTCATGTCCGTACTGATAAGTTTTGTGTCAAACATTTTACAAAAACCTGCAATGATCACAAATTTGTAAAACAGAGAAAAATTTGATTTCTTTCAATGTCAGGTATTTGCAAATAGTATTTACGTTAAAACTTACCAGCTAGCAAGTAACATAAGACGCAAATAGTTATTGATTGAGAGTATTAAATTATAGAAATGGAAAAATTTTGTAACTTAATGGACAAAATGATAAACATCATAATTTACCCGTTAGAGAATGTGAAACTATTATTTTTTAAATGTTAATGGAATTTGTGGTATAAAAAGGGACGCCAAGAATTTTTCAACTATTAACGGAATATTAAAGTGTACATAAAAACAATATCAGATCATAAAAGAAATATTACAATACAGGTCAAACAAAACATTAAAGTAAATCATTACTAAATATTAAATATTAATTATAATATATGGAATGTCAAAGTATAATAAAGTTAAAACGGAATATTAAATCAATGTTAATTTAATATTAAATTATGAATAAAATATTAAATTATCAATAAAATATTAAATAATGAGTAAAATATTAAATTATGAATAAAATATTAAATTATGAATAAAATATTTAAGTATGGTCTTCTCAATCAGTAGCTTTGCGCCTAGAAAATGACTGCATTGCGATTACTCAAAATATTGAACCGCCACTTCATGTGCGATGAAGTTAAGCCACAGGCGGTTCGAAGATTTGCTTTGATTTTTTATTGCTTTAACACTGAGGTGTTCAAGATTATTAAGTTGCTCACAGTGAAACAATCCATATGCAGCTATCGATAAACAAAAATTAATTTCTGTTTATTGATGTCTACATATGTTGTTCCTCTGGTCAATTTAGCGCAAAAGCACAAGTGATTGTAAAAAATCACTTATAATAAGTACCGCAATGAGTCGTCAACAACGTCCAATAGAAAAGACTAAAAGATTTTCTAAAAATTGTAAAACCCAGTTTCAACAAGTGTAGAACATGGCGTTTTAATACCTATTCGTGTAGTATTTGATTTGCTCGGACAGTGCATGTTTTCAATGACTTCTACAAGATGATGAAAGTTACGTAACGCATCAATATTACGGAAATGTTTTAAAGTTCTTGAAAAAAAAATACGTTACGTATATACACTATATACATTACATACACTATTTACATTGGAAGATCGACAGCTAATATCACAGGCATTCTTCTTTGCAATTCCTGAAGTGCCTAAGCTATTAAGACTTGAGGAACATTTGGTAACGATACATTCCGGTGGTAAATGCGGCATGCGGTTCTTCAGGTCTTAAACTGTTACCTTGAATGAGGATGGTGGTACATTCAAAGGCTTCAGCACTTCTAAAGGACCAAGATGAAACGCCACAAGGGCCTATGTTACCAGGATAACCCCCCTACTTTTCCGACGCAGCAACGGACTTACTGCTGTCAGAAAAATAGGCGCCGGTGAATCCTTCGCAGGCGAATGTTCATTGCCAAACGTTTCTTGAGTTCAGTCTTTTCGAATTTAAATTAAGTAAGACGTAATAAACAAAGAGGTACGTGCTTGCAGTAAATGAAAAACCAAGCAAAAAAAGTTAATTGCAACTGAAATACAAATTAATGTTAAAATATATAAGCGTTTGCGTTCCAATTCAATTCTCTTAAGTAGCGAGCCTGCTACTTTCGAGAGCTTAGTTGGTCCGCCTCGTCGGCTAACATAACTAAACCATGACACTTTTTAACTGGCGCTTACATGGCGTTTAGTTAAAAAGTGTAACGGTGACACTGCTGATTACTTTGACGTTAGTTTGTATAAAAACCAAAATGCGAAAAAACAATAACGTATTTTTAAAAATAAGGATCTATTATATTTTAAATGAGGAGGGAGGGGGATTATATTGCAGGAAAATAGCAAGAAATAAATAACCAAAATGTAAGTGAAAGTGTACAAAAAATGAAAGAAAATTAGGAAACAACCGAGGATGCAAAAGATTCGTAAACTTACATATCTATGAACACATTATCCATCTAAATGAGCTTCCTTAAACTCAGTTCCTATGCTTACCGAGTTCAAAGTAGCTTATTTATATTCCACACTCAACAACTGTATATCACAATTATATATCGCAATTGTATATCGCAAGAGTATATCGCAAGTGTATATCGCAATTTTATATCCCAATTAGATTTCGCAAGTGTATGGCAAATCGGTGAAATGCAGTAGTGTTCTTAGAATAAGCTTACATATATAAGCACGCACACCCACAATCTTACATTCTCGCATTCATTCCTATATACACTAAAAAATCACATGTAAGCACCAAACGTACGCACTATCCTAAAAGTATATCTGATTCTGTTCCGAAATAAAATATATTTACACCTAAAGTTAATGAATACTTATTTTTCTTAATAGTGTCCTAAATCTAGTGTAGTGACTAATAAGATCGTGGGTGCTCCCAAGGCCCTCCTACATTGGGCACAGTAAAAAGCCTCTCGAGCTCCACAACCGAATATATATACAATAATAAATATTTATTTACATCTAAAGTTAAAGCATATTTATTTAAAGCGTACCTCAAATCTATACTTACTTGTCAACTATCAGTCTAATGTCTGGAAAGACACGCCTAATCCTAAAAAAACGATTATTTAATATTAGCCTTCCGTCTACGTAATTAATAGCTATGTTTTCTAAGTCTAAGTTTCTTTTTTTGGGTTTTTTTATTTTATGTTTTGCTGTTTTTTTGGGTTGCCTATATACAAAGCATACATCACGCTAATTACTAATATGCAATTCACTTATACACCTTAACACTACCTTGGACTTGTTACATTAATTTAAACACGTGAATGTAGATTAAATACAAAAACTACTTATCTAAAGATTATAATGATACCTACACGAGACACGCATATTCCAAAAGTATATCAACACCGTACAAAATTTAGCTAAAACTCTAATTAGTCGATTACCTTCCACAATGACCGACACTGCCTTCCTACGGCAGCACCAAAGATGTTAACAGGTATCACCATTAAAAGGCAGTATCAGTTCGTGAATGTATTGAATAAATATATCACATCAAATCTAAAAATTAAGAACACATATCCAGATACATCTAAAGTTCCTATGCCATCAATCTTCCAAATGTATCACTAGTTTTATCACTATTCGCTTAGTACCTAATCGTTGTAAAAAGTAATATGTGTGTAAAAAAATATACTCTGTGTGTAAAAAAATACTCTTCTACGACAAAATTGAAAGTTCAATCATAAGAGTTCGTTCGGTGGCTGTGTGGAGTGACGGAGGCGGTGGCGGGTGGACTGTCGGCTGCAGGCACGTGCATTACTGTGTTGTGGCGTAACCACCATCGCGACCGCCACCCCATCGCCCCACGTTCTTGTCAGTTTATAACATATGATAAAATTTTAAAGCTTAATAATTGTAAAATGTTAGTAAAAAAATAGTTTCCCCTCTGTGAAAATAATTTAAAAAGCACACTTCGCGAACCGCAGAAACCATATAATAATTATTATTTATTTTTGCTATTGGTTAATATTTCCAAAAGACAACTGAAATGTACTACAGGTCATAAAAGTATTAATAAATTAAGCAAATATAAATTCAAGATGGGGTTGATTTATTTAATGGATATAAAATTAAACGGTTCATAAAATGTGCATCTTTAAATATACTACGTTACATTTGAACAATGTAAAATATAACTTAATATATTTAAAGTTTAACCTCTAATCTCAACTTCTTAAGTGTTATATGCTCAATACTAAAGTTGTTTAAGTAATGTAAAATGAAGGAATGCACTCGAAATGGAAAACAAATACAATTAAAAAAATGACGTCGTAATTGATGATTATAATGACCTAATGACTGATCACTGTAGTGATCACTGCTATTATTAAACCATAAGATGTTAAAACGAATTTATGACGTATGTATGTATCATAGCGGAATTGTCTATGTATTGACGGACACCATATGTTTATGTTTCATGCTATTTCAGTGATACGCTAGTATGGTTATAGAAATCTCATTTGAGACGAGCACAGACACGACAGTAGCGAGTGGACGCATAGCTAAAAAGCAAGATGATCATAATTCGGCCGTGCTATTGGTATGATGTTATTTTAACCAACACAGCATTCCGCTAGTTGGAAAATCAAATGAGATCAAAAAGCCTAATACGACCGATAGAATTATATTTATGCAATAATAACGCTATCGAACGCATAATTATACCAGCATGTCAGTAAAATATCTCGACTACTGTGACATACAAATAAAAATACTAGTTTTTGAGCCAAGAAGGTGAAAAATAATTTAAAAAAGAACCTAAACAAAAAAAATCGTTCCTTCATTGTTAAACGTATTCATTTCTCACTGGTCATTGATCAGGTAATCGCACAATCGTACAAGAGACCGTATTAAGGTGGTACATGGAGTGAAAACGAGTAAGTTTGACAATGAAGGAAGCCGGAGGCCCCAGCCCGCCCCCGACGATAGACTTCTCCAATCACCAGCAAGCCTTCTCCGAGCGAAATATTAAATAATAAAATAAACGTTCCTTTGCAATTACTAGGTACCCACTCCTTTTTGATGGCAGTAAAAGTATATTTTGAGATTATTCTACAGAAGTGAAAAACCAGTTATTCCTGTATATTTATGTGTAGTACATTCACAGATGTAAGTAACGTTGCATGCCAATAATTGTAATAATATAATTTAGAGATATTTTGAGCACATGGAATCCGAAACAATTTGACGACAAATATTTATACCAAGGTTACATTTTTATATATTGTAATTTACTTACATACTAGACATTTTATATTCTAAATTTACTTCACTTAAATAATACGTTTAATGGAAGATGTATAGGATTTTTTTAATACTCGTATGAGCTCAAATGAATATTTCATACTCCTATATAGAAATATGATCGGAATTTGGAGACTTACAATTTTAAAATAATAAGATATTTCGTGGTATTTTATATGAATTGATATATTTAGACATAGATAATAATCTACATATGAATCCAAGTGGAATTCAAGAAATTCGATTAAATTAATTCGTATATTGCACCCTCGTTTCAATTTTTCGAAAATTCGAATCCAATTAATTTTTGATACACCTATTTCTATAATCGATAAAAGAAGTAATAATTTTCGATAGTCGCATGGTGTATCTTTTTTTTTCGAGTTCAATGAAAAGTTCAATTTATTATGTTATCTCTTTTATAAATGTAATTTTAAATTGCGATCGATGTAAATTATCGATTTTATATTTAATGTTTTTGTGAAACGGTAACAACCTATACTCAACAACGTAGCGTCTTTTCTCATAATAACTAGGTGTATCGGTATCTACGTATTCTGACATAATATAAAGTCATCTTTAAACTATTTTTAAAACAAATTCTACATAGTTAGTAATACCAGCTAAAAATATAATTTATGAATAGATTCTGACTAGTGGATCAAAAATATTTCTATTCTGGTTTATTTAAGTACAGTAGAAGGACTACAAATATGTTGAAGATATGATTTAATTTTTATGTGTTTAATTGTAATCTAATGGAATACAAAATAAGAGACACTATGTTTGTCTGTCCGCGGCTCATTATCGGGCATAGCATTCTCTACTATGCATTTTAAAAGTGAAACAAAAAACAAGGAAATTTTCAGTGGCTGCATTATTATTCTTTAACAGTTTCCAATTCCAAACCCAAAATGAGTTGAGATGGTTCAAATGCACGAGAGAATCTACCTGATTTATATTGAAAACAAATTCTTTAATTTCACAGTACCTATTCTCAAAGTGGACTACAACAGGTTTTATTAGTAAGAACAGATTTTTATCATTACGTTATTATTAATATTTGTAATAAAATGTCTATTAAGTCGCAGCCACCGAAGTAGAATAGGCGTAAAAAAGACCTCTTCTTAATTTAAATGTGTTTGTAATTTTGTGGAACCTTAATTTCATCTATTATGCATGATTAAATCAAAATATTTTTATGAGGTTCGGCATTTTCAATAATTGGATGACAAACTAACGGTTATGTAAATATGTATTGAGAAGAATTTTGTAACTAAACGGGAAAACGAGCTCATTAATTCCGGAAACGAAATAAATGTTTGACATTTTTTCTTCATAATATTTTAATAGCATCAATTTCAATAAAATGCGATCATTTAATCACCGTTTTAATTAGGTATATTTTTATTACGGCGGCTTTCCAGACCAGAAATAGTCTGGAAGCCGCGCAGATTGTTCAGGGGAAGAAATTGAAACATGAATACTGTATAACAATGAATAATTAATGACAGCAGATAGTACTTATTATATCGTTATCTTCAACGATTTTATGATTAAGAAAAATAAGGTTGAAGAGTTTGATTAGAAAAGAAATAAAAGATAAATCTTGGGACATATTCAATGTATGTTACAGTCTTCAGATATATTCTTTTTACTTTCCCATATAACTGTAAGAAAGATTTTTTCCAGATCGTAAGACTAGATATAATTAATTCGTACTTGATCTAAAGAAAATAGTTTTTCCCTTTGAAATAATGTCATATTGAAAATTGATTTTGGACGATATTGCTATAATGAGCGTTTTAATTTTGGAACACAAATTATAATGATTTATTTGTATTTACAAGAAATGTAATAATACAAATTGACGAAAACGTATGGGGACGATAAATGGTGCCTGAAGCTCTGAATAAGGTATCACGATCAATCTGTGATCATTGTTATGTTAACGATAAACCCATAGAGATGAGTATGGTGCAATATGGAAATTTCAACTTTTTAGTTACGCGCTAAAACACAGACGGGAGTAAACTGGGCTTTATATTTTAAGTTATACACTATTCCACAAATAGTTAACATTAGTTTTAAATGACATTGTTGTAATTAATGATTTTCTTAGCAGCGGTTTCGAAAGACGACCATAGATAAAACGAAATTTTCGCTTGCTGCCATACAAGAAATATTTTACTCATGTAATAAAAAGTTGGTAAATAAATAAAACATTAGATTTTCCATGCCAAACCACATGTGGCAGTCAAGAAAATAAAACTGAATATTTTTTTTAAATATAAAAAAATTATACTGTGATTATTAAGACCAGCTTTCATTAACATTCTTATTAGAGGATGAAGCTTCTTTATGAATTATTGGAAAAACTGTTATGAAATTTAATCCTAGCCGTAAGGTTAAATATATTTATTTTTAATTATACGAGGTTAAGCTATAAAATAATAAATTTACGAGCGAAAATAGGTATACACTACTCATTGAGATGTCATATTATAATTTGACTTCCTTTCCTATATAATTTGACATATCTGTTTTTATATAATTTGTAGGATTTCCTCAGACATTAAGGTTTTAATCTCACAAAATGGACGTGGTGACAAAGAGACGTAGGAACAATGTCTCAAAACTACATATTTAAACGGTATGTGAAATTTCATGGATTATGTTAAAGAAGATTGAAGATATCACTACAAATACCTGACATTCCGAGCTAGCCGGTACCCAGATGGTACATCTTACCTATGTATGTAACTTTATAGTTATATTATATTACAGCGATATATGTATATATTTTTGGAAAAAAAATTATTTACATATCTCCCACGTTTTCGGCAAATCTAAACTATTTTAAAAACCCTGATGTCAGGGCTAGCCGAAATGGCGGAAAATTAAAATTCACATAATTATCTTGTTATCTACGTGACTATTAGTTTTTAAAAACGCTAAATAAGTCTAAAAATTTCGACGAAACGTCCATCCTCTTAACATACGTTAACCATATACTCATACAATATATTTGATTAATTACTACGATTAAATGTCGATTATAATCTGTAAATATATATCTAGGCCAAAATTTAAGTAGGTAACTCGGTGGATTGAGTAGTATCTGTGACTACGCACATAAATACAGCGGACCTAAGTTTGCCTCATAACATGTAACTCCTATCGTTATGCTGATTCAAAGACATTTACAATTATTATAAGAATGATTTGTGAATATGTGGGTTATAATATCAAAGCACGGCAAAACCTACGGCATCTTAAGAGACGCAGGGCCGGTGAACCATCTACAAGAAGCCGGATCCAGTAAAGGACTTTAAAAGCTGATAAGTATACGCACTTCTACTACTAAATGTTTCGTGAGTGTTTATACACATGATTATAAATGTCCCGGTTTAACTCACGTACATTTTTTGGGGTGGCCCGACTAGTTTCGGACCCGTACGAGGTCTTTCCTCATGAGCTCCCGGCGCTTACAGCGAGGGCGCGGCGGAGTCCGACGTTTATCCGACATTTATAATCAGTATACTCAATATTTATAAAGAGTCATACAGTCATATCCATATACAAACTATCTTTTAATTAATTTAAATATGTGTTGCCGGTATGTGCCGTAATAATATCTATACATACGGTGATTAAACATATGATTATAATATATAACTAAGTCCAATTACTACTGGCCGTTATGTACGCCTAGGAGTTGTATCAGCCACTAATATAATGTATATTATTATATGGTTATAGAGAATTACGTTAAGATTAATTTATCGGTCTAAATAAGAAAGGCGAATGTCGACGATAAAGCTAGCTTATGAATTTTATCGTTTTTGACAACATCCATTAAATATTCTCTTAAATATATTATCTCTGCCTATTAGCTTTGATGAACAGCTTTGAATTAGAATTTTATCAATATATCAATATTCGGTAACTCTAGTTAATGTTTGGATAAAACAGCTAATGTTTTTAACATTTAATTGTCTGTACAAATGTTTTTCCATGTACTTATCTTGGACCGGTTATTATATGCCTCTAACTGAAGGTGGTATATTTAAATAAATCATTGTAGTGTGTTATGGAATTACTTGTTTGATTGACAGAAGATTATTCAAATTTCTAATGTAAATTAGACTGCGGTAAACATAACTTAATACATGTGATCTAAATTAAAGAACCATTCATATAAAAAGTCTTTAAATAAAATTCTTTAGTAGGTACCTGCGATGGACGAAATCCTTTGTTACAGACAACAATTTTCAGTTAACTTGCGCAGGCGCATAGTACGAATGGGCCCACGTTTAAGAATTATAAGGAAATTTGGGAATGGAGACATTAAGTAGTTAGAAAATGTAATGCCTTCTCTGATATAATGTTCTAAATTAGCCAGAGTTACTGCAATACTATGTTTTTTGAATAGTTAAACTAGTTCATTACGTTGTAGTGTGGGGATTGGAATTTCATTATGATCGAGCATATCCAAATCCGTATTTAACAGTAAAACACCGGCATTAGAACGAAGTGTAGGTATCACAAGGTAACAATCCTTCGTAGGTAAGGTAAAAATCCGCAGCAATATTTGTCATTAAGATAGACACAAGCTAAATTAACACCTCTATAAACAATTGAAATTAAATTGTAGAGTCTTTCCGAGATAGCAACTTTTGTTTCCGTTATAAACAATAATTGTACCAAAGTGTGTAATTTTAGTGTATGCATGCGACGAAACGAGATGTCTTGAAGGAATATTGCCGGTCTAGAATATTCCATTAGGTATTAGTTCAATTTCAATGTTCATAGACATAACCGTAGAGACCCGCGATGTTCCTTTATCTTATTATCTAGCTTACTGTTACGCTGGCTCTTGGAGACTGCAACACGTTGTGAAGGGTAGGCACGCGTAGCCCGCTGGCCAGCAGCTCGGGTTCTGTGCAGAAATCATACACGCTGTATGGCTTGCTGGATACAACAGTATCGTAACATAAGCATAATTTCTTTATACATATTGGGTATAAAAGCTTCAAACGGGGAAAAATCGCTGGCAAATGTGTCGCCATAGCCGTCTTTCATAAATACACGCTCTTGTACATTTTAAGCATCAGCAGTTACGTTCCAATTTTTATTCGTACATATAAATAGATCTGGCGCAAAAATACGGGACATAGATAAGTCAAATCGCATATTCTAATCGTATTCTATAAATTTTAACATAGCCATAATAAAATGTCGTTAAATTCTAGAGCAATGTCAGTTTTTTATGAGTGTTATAAGATTTGATGAACATGACGAGTATTTTATGGCCATTATGTCATAAAAAATTGCGCAATTTAACAATAAATTAAGCTCAAAGGTATAGGTTTAAATACACAATAATTTGAATTCGCGTTCAGATCGCGCGGCATGTTACTTATTTTCAAGTCATTAATTTTTGCTAACTTAAGATCGAGTTTAATTAGTTTTTAAAGCAAAACTTGCCAAGCTTTCTAAGTTCATTAGTATTAAAGAAGATTAATGTTGCCAGTTGCATGAAACATTCGATCGACAATTAGTACTAACATTAAATTGAACCACGCAAGCCATCTATATAAAAATACTATGACATCTATTGATCTATTTTTCACTCAGCAAGCTATGTTTGTCTGTTTTATGAATTTTCTGACACTTGACGAAACGTTGTAAGGAATTACGTCATGACGTTCCGTTCCGACCTTTTAATCATTCCACTGTTGGCACACGGGTCTCCTCTCATAACGAGAGGGTTAAGGACATAATCTGCCGCGCTGGTCAAGTGCGGGTTGACAAACTCCAAACATCCTAGAGATATTATTTTTTAAAACTCTATTGTGTACAGGTTTCCTCGCGACGTTTTCCTTCACTGTTAGCAAGTGACGTTTAAACTTAAAAAGCACATGAAATTGATGACGTTGGTACCTATAAATATTTTCATACATAATCAAAAGATACTTACAATATTCGCCATCGTCTTCTAATATTAACTGGTTGTTGCAGGCTCCCGTATATCGGAATTCTGTAACAAATATTAGGTCAATAATACCAATTATATAACCTTTTACTAATATGTAGGCGAGTTCTCATGGTGCACACGCAGCTTGCCGGTAGGGAGGCAAATATACACGTGAGTATCACTATTACACTAATTCTTTGTATAAAAGAAAAAGTGTTGACTTGTTTGACTGCGTCGTTGGTCGAGTGGTTGCAAGCGCGACTGCCGATCGACAGGTCCTAGGTTCAAATCCCGGGTCGGGTACTATTGGATTTTTCTAATTTAAAATTTCTAGTAGTGACTCG
>DWEC01000405.1:0-17459 GCA_018245735.1 Microceris miodesmiata
AAAATTGTAGGATCGCATGTAATGGTGATATTAACTGTGAAAGGTCCAAGTTTACCTAATTTTTTTGTCTAAATTCCTTCGGCAGATTTTAGGACGAGGAAAAAAATTAAACACAGTAAAACATATATATAAGAAATGTGTAAAAATTATTAAGTTAGCAAATTACTAAAGAACGATCATTTTTATTGAATGCAAAAATGCACGAAGTTCAAATATAAAAGTGCATATTCATACACAAATATAAAAATTGTGTTGTGCAAATTTGTGGTAAAAAGTCGTAATTCTTTTTTTAAGAAATTGTAACTCTAGCGGGAAATTAAATAAATTGCAATTAATAATAACACAAGTGTTATGAAGTTATGAACATTTGGTGCCGTGAAACGAATTAATATTGAAATTTATCTTGGTTCCAGCGTCGAACTTTCTCAGTATGGCAAGTAAGGTACGATAATAATTAAAATAATAATAACAAATTCTCTATAGCTAAGTATTATTTCGTTGTTGTTCATATTTTCAGAGGCAACCATTAGCCGTATACTTCTTAAACGCGCCAAAGTATAGTGTAATAAGTTTTTACGATTCATCATTTTATATTTTACAATTCATTTCGTAGACGGAACTTAAAGGCATGTCGATATAATAGAAGATACATTTATTTTGTACATTATAATTTAAAAAGCTTGTTAGTATAATAATTTGTCAGAAATGGCATGACAAACATAGAAATGTAGTGTATTTGTAATGAAAAATATATTGATAAGCTTTTTTTATGCGTAAAATATATGAACAATATGTTTGGCTAAATTATTATTTGATATTTGAGTACATTATCATTCATCGCTGGTAGACCATAACAATTTCATGTTTTTGCTTAATACATGTTTTGCGTGACTTCTCGTGGAGTCAATCAGAAAACGTACAGCGTATCTATAATCTGTTATTTCGTTTCTGTCAGCCGTTGCGTTTTTGAATTTATGTTTTAATAAGGCATTTTCCTATCTATAACCCATTTTTGATAATTAAACTTACAACTCAATTTTATTTTGTTAACCAAAAATAAAGTTTTAACCCGAACCTGTTGATTCGCTAAATGTTTATGTTTTTCACTGCTTTTTTTCTATGTATGTGTGTTAGAGTTACTTATTTCTCTGTTAAAATACACATTTTCTTTCTATTAGTAGATAATAATAGATAAATAATGCTTGTATCGTGTCAAAACTTGTATTATTGTTCCGCATTTTAAATCGAAATTAACTAGACAAAATATGATGGAATCAAAAGAAGCCTCCAATAAAAATTGTAACGTTTACAAAAGGCAAAACGAAACTAAAATCATAAATGTTATATATAAATCTCCTTAAAAGAAATAGATAAAAGGGAAAACCGTCTCGACATGTCGTACGAATTGACCGTAGCGGAGGGTGGAGTTAACCCTCAAACGTCTGGAGCGTCCCTACTAAAAATAATCCCAACTGCGACCATCCCTAACATTATAAAGTCACAAATATTGTCTAAATATAACAGAATTAAACTTGCGCGCTCCGGAGTATTATTCATTTACAAAATACTTTATTATTTACCAATCATAACAATTTTTTTAATTTTCTAAAAATCCTACCGATCTTTGCGTTTATTATTTTCGCTTGTATTTGAAAAATTTCGTACATATCACACTATAAAACTGCAGTGTCCTAACAAGCGAACGGAAGTTAAATTACTTTAGTAAAGTCCGAAATTTACATAATTAAAACTAAAGAGCATTTCAACCTAATACCGTTATCGTGAACATTTTGATCGCGTGAGCTTTAGCCCGTTTGTCACTTGTTATCAGAGATTACCTTCCGTTTTATTGCGTTACGCCACTGAGAAATTAGAACATTAATCAGTAACCAAACACCGAATACTTGAAAACACATTGTTTACTATCGACAACGTTTTATACGATACAATGTTACGTCCGACGGTTCTAGAAATATATCATAAAGTGCCCACACAATTTTGGTTTTCGTTTAAAAGACAAAATTTTTGACGTTCAGTCAAACGCGTCAATGATTAAGCTTAATATTACTTCCGTTATTAGGAAATATTTGTTAATAGATGTCTTATACACGAATAAGAAATGGAGTTAATTCAGTGTACTCGTACAATAACAACTTACAGAAAGTTTTTTATTTCATTAATAAAATTGATATAACATAGAATATCACTGCATTCGCTTTACGTTCTATTTCCTAATGATTTGTTTATTAGCGTTAACGCCATACTTTCAGATACCGTAAATATAAATGATAAGTGAAATGTAGTAGAAAAGTTTTTTAAGCGGCGTAAAGAAGGTAAGGCTCACAGCGGAACGTCACCTCTCCCTTATGGGAAAATGTTAAACTACGTTCGGGGTGACATGGCCCGAGCGGCTTAAAGTTACGGCTTAAGTTTTTGAGTCTCGACAGAAACCGATGTTTTTTCACTTTTTAGTTCTGTCGTGTAACTGGTAAAGTTGGGTTCTTTATAGGGAGGTTTTTCGCGTAACAGCGATAAGGTTTAATGGATAAAACTTGGATGCAATTTACGTCTGTCACGAGTCTTTGTTGGTTTTTTAAATAAACAATGCTAACTTGTTACAGAATGCGAGGAAAAACGACAACGGATTCTTCAGGCAGTTTTCTCAAAATTAAAAATATGCAACGACCGGTTTCCATATTATAAAATACTTAAACGCTATTTACCAAAATAAAAACAGTATTATGCATTTTACCCCAACTGGTAAAACTATAAGTAGAACAGAAGTAAGGCACCTTTTTAAACTACTGAGCATGACTACAATCCATTACAGTATAAACTATAGTAGGACTGTAGAAACATAAAAATTACATTAAACCTTTACGGCAATAAAGGAATGCCTTTATATGTTTTTAAATCGACTTGTAAATAGTCCGGAGGGCTATTATCTTTGCCGTGATCCGCTTGGGCCTCAACCTTGAAGTATTTTTCCGACCTTACACAATTCCGCGTGAAAATTTATATCCGAGACAGTACCTATTTATGAAAGTCAAATAAAGGAATAAGTTTTTAACTTCGAACAATTGAAATCCTCGCAGCCACGGCTTCTGTTTATTACATTTAAATTTGGAACAACGACAATGTAAGTTCCAAATTCATTGAAGGAAAATCAAACAGTTATTTGTAAATTCTAGTGACTAACGCTGACACAACAGATACAGTGCTGATATAGTTTGTATATTGTACGGGCGAACAGTTTCTATGAATTAGGGGTGCATTCTGCCTACACAAAATAATGTTCTTGTAATATTTAACCCTCTACAAACAATATAATCAGCGTACAATTTAATCCTACATGGAACTAAAGGTGTTTTAATCCAGAAGCCTTAATAAGTATCAAGAGCCGGCATCAACAGGAGTGAACATACTCAATGCAACACTGATAGCACTTGTTCAGCTCTACCGAACATCTTCCGCAAATTAATTCCTAGTGTAGCACTTTGGAGCAATATCATGAAAATCTGTACACGCCCTGAAGCTAGCGTAGCAGTATGAACTAATGTTGCATGTTAAAGGTGTTTCTGTAAACCGAAGGGTAGTATCCAACATTATTATCATAATAATATCTCGATGCTAAATAAAGATAAAAGAAAGAAGAAGTGAAGAATATAAAAAATATAAGATAGTATTATCGTACAGTATTTTCGCGTTACATTCCTTATCATTAAAATAAACTAAAATATAAGCTCAATTTAAATTTTATTGGCTGTCAATAAAAATAAACTTAATAATTTTCTCGGTGAATTAAAAATAATAAGACTTACGTGACATCCAGAGTATACAATGAAACAAACAGATGTCACGTTATAAATCAATGAGACACAAATTGTCACACGATTGTACGTTGTAATTAACGTTGTACATAAACTGGCACATAAACTCGAAAGCAAAGGAATATTTCAAAGCTTTGTGGAAATGCATTGTCATACTATGAGTATAAGTATTGTATACATTCAACATTAGTTGAGACTGGTATAAAAACAAACATTATGATTATACGGGTGTCTATAACAATACGTTGATTTATAACTAGCACTTATCTGCTAACATGTTCGCATTGAAACAACTGACATCTTAATATGTTGCAGTTTTTTGACACAAACCTTAATTTTCAAACAATACGAAATGAAATTTGACACATTTGCAGAAACTCTGGTACCAATTGTTCAAATTTAAGGAAATTACTGTCAAATAATTATAATATAAACATATTTGGGGAGTACTCTATCAGTAGTACTACGATTCCGAAGATATCAAGGTTTTGGCAATCCCTATTAATAAGCCAAAAGTTACAGAAAAATCAATATATAATCAGAACATGTATATACCTATGTCGC
The DNA here is from genome assembly GCA_018245735.1 of Microceris miodesmiata. NCBI lineage: Eukaryota > Metazoa > Arthropoda > Insecta > Lepidoptera > Hesperiidae > Microceris > Microceris miodesmiata. Next base: position 4,395 of record DWEC01000405.1, read on the forward strand.
TAAGCGTAGCTCGAAAATAATAATACAGACAATTTATTTATATCAAGAAGAGATAAAATAACTTCCTCCGATACATAATATATTTTAGTCAAAAACAATTTAACCTAAAAGTAGGATGCAAACGTAGGCGGGGAGAAGTGTCGTGTGTTAAATTGGGTCTTTTTACAGATTGTAAACAGACATATATTTGTTAAAAAGACTATTGATATAAGGCAGTTTGCTTTGCCGGTACAAATTCAACATAAAATACGGTATTTTTTAATTTTAGATGTGCACACGTTTCTTCAGTTGGTAAAATTATAACAGTTCCCGTTTTTAAACTAATTACACCATATACTATAAATTTAACAATTAAAATAGTTCATTGAGAAATAAGTCCCTTAATATTAAATTAATTCTTAATACCGTACGATTAAATAAGCGATCAGAAGCATTGTAATGATTCCAAAATGCTAGTATTTCCTGTGGGAACTATTTAAGGGAAATTCTTTAACAAAACATTACAACTACAACTGAACAATTACAACTTTTTAATATTTGCAAAAAGTTTGAGGAATATTAAAAATGAAACTTGATTTATTTTAAACATTCCAATAAAATATTTTACTACTACTTCTACGATATTCCAGTAAATTCAATTAAACAATTTCCATGGAATATTTCCTTTTAGGTTTCGAAAAGTTTGAATAGTATATTCTTACCGATATAGAATTGTCCTTATACCTGTGTACAAAACGTAAGCTGAATTATTACCATTTCACAGCTCATGACACAATACGTATACAATGTCACATACCTGTCTATAGAGGAATCGACAAGATTCTACTAACAGCAATGCGGTGTTCTTGTCTCGGGCGCTGAGTAAACAGTACTAATGATGGAAGAGGGGGAATGATGATAGATGAAACTTAAATGTCGCACGCACAACTCGCTTGTGGCATCCCGCAGGATGTGATATATCATCCTCACTATCATATTGCGTGTTGGTCAGTTTTTGTCAGCAAGCCTTCGCAATTTTTTGTCTAAAACATTCAATACTGGAAATTAATCGCGAACCAGTCAATAATTATGTACTCGTAGTTCTTATAGAATAGTAGAATCTACAAAGAGGATTGGGAATTATTTCACTGTATCCATTTGTATTTGTAATATATTTAACATGAAAATACAGAAAACATTCATGGACGTAATTAAATCTCATTCTTATGGAACACTATATTAAAATGGTGAGAAATCTATTACAACCAATTGTTTACATTTAAACCAACCAACCGTATACCATTTTCAGTAACCAAAGTTGGATAGTTTGAATCTTAGTTGGAATTAGACGAGGATGAATTTGACTCAGTTGATTCAATATAATTATTTAGAATGAAACTAGATTTCTAATGAGGTCACCACGAACCAATCGGGAAATAGATTAGAAATTAGAATTCGAATAGATTAATAGATAGTGACTTGTATGCCCCTGGAAAATTATAATATAGTTATGGACTTCTTACAAACCTTCGTTTTGAGTACACTTCACAATCAAATCCTTACTAAGCAATAAAAGATTATTTGGCTTGGAAAGATTGACCTTTTTTAGATATTTCTATTCTCGTTGCGTTAGTATTTTAAGTCGATGGACATATGAATATATAAAAACGGTCTGATTTGATATACATATGTACATGACCAGCTGTGTCGCATCAGTTAATTTAAAAATTGATACGTGATGATGACGACTTTATTCTAAAAGTTCACTTGACTTTTTCCTTGTCTCCGGTGTTTTTTCGCGATTTGTTGAATCTACGAAATATAAGTGAATGACACATTTATTGGCATTGAATATGATTTGTTAGGTATGTTTTTGTTTTATATTCACAAGCACAAACTTATAAATGTAAATGATCGCAAGTAAAATGTATAACCAAACACCTCGAAAAGGATAAAAAATTAATCCTTGCTTAGTATTACAAATTACAGGAATACCTGTTGTAAATGTAAGACTAGTGATTATAAATAGTCTCTTTGAAAATTGAAATAAATGAATTGCTTCGTAATATCACCAATTTTACATAGTTATTACGCCTAACCTTGAATGTCGATACAAGATATTTATATATATATATATATATATATATATACTATTACAAATATATATATATATATATATGTATATATATATATATTTGTAATAACACAGTTCGGTAAAGAAGTTTGGTACAGCTAAACAGCAATACCATGTTCCTGTCTCTTAATGATAGAAGGATGGAACAAAGATAAATGATACCTAAATATCTAGCGTGCAATTCAATTGCGTGATCCTGAAGGATATAATATATAATAGCCGCTAGTGTTACTTATAAAAGCCGTTAGTCTATAATATTGACATTTATTCGTCTGAATTCTTAAATAAATAGCGTAAAGGTAAAAAAGCGCAAATCCAATGGCTTTTATACAATTTAAAGCCTGTTAAAAGCAAATCTTTGATTTTTTACCTTTGTCACAGACGTTTTAGAACCGTTATTTCTGCTACATCCGCCATAAAAATAGTTATGGATTCCCATGTTGCATTAGAATGCCTGAAGCATACCTCTACTCTTGCAATTAGGTAGAAAGTTGTTTTATAAATATTCTATCGTAAAGAAATGTTAAAATATCACAGAAAAATTGGGGATGGCAAGAAATAATAGAAATAAAGCTAATACGTAAGACATTTAATTTGTTTCGCATTTTTAACAATGCCTGTATCAGAATTATATTTCCGAAATAACTAAAACCAACTAGATATTAGTGAATTGACGAAATACTTAACGAAACTAATGAAATAAATAATGGCATTTAGAACAAAAAGACCTTTACCTAAATCGAAAATAGTAACTTTTCGGCTACGCAAAGGATAAATATTATTAGTATAATTAACGTCTGACGTCAAAGACAATGATTTAATTTGAGTCGAATAATCAAAATGAGGCCGTTTATCAACCGTAACTACGAAATCATCCAGTGCTCAGTACTACTTCTAATTGACCGCCCTACATAATTGAATGTAAAACAAGACCGCCATTGCCTCGGGCTATTTGACGAAGTAATAGTGGTTGTTCTTGTTGTAATTACTTGTAGTTTGTTTAGAAGCTTATTATTATAACGTGCCCACTACTTCCCGGGGGACGTAAGGGTTGCCTCTATTTATTAATGCAAGCCTCTGTTCAAGCTCCGATCTTCACCTCCTTATGTCGATTCACCCCGATTGTCTTGTTCGTTTTATAATTCAGTACTAACGTTTTATTGATTAGATTAGCTTGTACTTATTGTTAAATAGGATTTACCTCATATTATATTCTTAAAATTACCAATGCAAGCTGTTTAGTGATTTTAAAGTAGATTTTGAAGCTCAGCTTTTGTTTCAGACGGCGGGTGTCATATGACTAAAGCTAAAGACAATTATTAATTATATTCGCGCTCCTATAATAACAGCTTTCTACGACTAAATACTTTGGAGATCAGGCACAAATTAATCGTATTATCATATTTAAACTCGTATTAGAGTTGAACGCGAGAAACTCTCACCTCGCTTGGAACTTTCATACTTATGTAGTTTCAATACTCGTAGTTGTAAACTTTCTCTATGATGGGAGCACATTAATTACTAACCGTTGGCGGAAGTAAAGCCCAATAGGATGCTGTAATAAGTTTAAATGTGTAGATTTACGATCAACCCTTTCATTAAACAGGTATCAAAGAGACGGATAAGCCAATACATTACGCGCTTGTTCGCGAGAGCGAGAACTTCGAAAGTTTCATGTAGAAACGTAGCAGGCTGAACCGTATATAACGCAAACGCAAATGTTGTGGTTTCATTTAGTGTACATTAAGTGGCAATAGTAGTAACATCGTATAAACAAAATTCAAGCGAAATATATTGCCGATTTGTGTTTCTATTTCGAGGAGATTAGAGGACGGGAGGACGCAATTGTTCTAAGCGAATAACGCTTGTACCGCGGGATGAGACATTTATGTTTCATCGAGCTTTCTCGTTTTGCCTATTTCGTTATGATTACTACAGTATATTAACATATTTACATTAACATACTGTGGAAGATTAACAATTCTAATAATGTTTTATTAGCGCACATTCTTAATAATAAAAGAAAACTTTTTGAAATTGACTATTTTGATTAAAAGTTCGGGTACTGCGACAATATAATTTAAAATTATCTACAGTAATCAATAAAATGAAAATACCTCACAAAGGCGTAAATTAATACGCTGCGGTGCACGGCACATTCCCTTGTTTCGTTTTACACTTACAAAGAGCAATCGATTTTAAAGCTCGCTGGATTGAAAATTATATGAGAAGCCTTAGAGAGCGGACGGGTAGGTGCGGTGTTCGTGAGCCGTCAATGCGCTTGTCTTTCGGTTCAGTGGGCTTTCTTTAAATTGGCGACGGCCGGCCAGCGGCCCGCTTCGCTTATTGCATCTCCCGCCCGCAGCGTCGCGACGTCCACGATATTGCCTCCATTCGACCTTTAAGCAAATAGAATTTCCTAGACTGTAAATAGAATAGCGTTATAGGTAAATCTTCGACATCTCCCCGGCCTCGTTTACGAGACGTAGAAATTCAATTTTTATCGAACGCCACTCCAAACTCTCGATTATGATCGCCCTAAGAAGCTCTTTGTTGAACGAACGAATTTACCGGAATACGTGTACACAAAACGTTTTCGAGAAAATTTGTGCGTGATGAAGACCAATCCTTCAGCACTTGTCAAGAGATAGTCTTTTTTCGAGCGGCCGTTCTTTATTCACATTCGTGCTCAGAGCTCGACGAGGTCGGCTCATGATATCGGAATATCACATTATATAGTTTTTGTTCTGACGAGTGAACGCCAAGAAAGTTGCGTGACGCCTAGATTAACATTATGGGACCTTTCAAATAATAACGAGGTCACGGTGTTTCAACCATTCGTCCATATTATGACTCGATCTATTCCGTGACAATTTATCCTTTGTAGCTCGCTTGAATATGAAACGTCGAGATTCTCTGACAGTAATTAATACTTACATCGAATTGGTATAATCGCTCATACATCGAAAGAATAATATTAGATTTCTTAAATAAAAAATCTATTTATCATGTCATTAATTCTTTTGTTCTATATATTGATAACCTGACAACAAATCATGATAAGCCATTACTCGTTATGTGTGGGCTTTAAAAACTATATCTATTCAACGATAGGTTTGAAAAAATAAATTGGAAAGATATATTTTCGATATTTCTATATCAGTAACAATGGTTTGGTTAATAGGTGTAGTCTGCACACATCTGCAGTAACAGAACGGATCGGCCAAATTTAAGCCCATTGTCGCGGCGGGAAGAACTATCACGAATTCTGCCCACGACATACTCCACGGTTTATTGTAATTTACAAAACTGACAAAGGTTTTGTTGCTACCGTTCGGTTTCGCATTCATTCTCTGTATTTATCTCTCTGTCTCTATTCGACTCACCCTGACAGAGCCCTGCCAGATTTCAGGATTAGTTTTGCGAGCGAGACGAATTGGAGACTAAGTTAAGCCGCAAAACAAATTTGTCTTTTATCGCCCGCTCTCCGCGACGATCTATTTTCATAAATAATAGCGTTTTAAACTCACGCATATATTTTTCGACATACCGTACTTCTGTACTCTCGGCTGAGATAAAAATTGGCAGAAAAAGATTTCGTCGCTACTTTTAAAATTAAACAAATTAAATGACATCTCGAGGACCGATTTTAATAGCTCAAAATATCTTACCAAGTAATTATTATAAAAAATATGATATTATCGTAGCAAGTACAGCTCGCAATATTTTTGTAACACTTTAATCTGAACAAATTCAACTCTGTGATTATAAAATTCACATATATTCCATATATTTTACAACGAGCGCAAGCCCACTAATGGCATAAATTGAAGAGCGAGCGCTGGAAGCAACCAACAGGATTTTGCGTATTTGAAATTCAGTTTCTCCCGCCGTGCCGCAGCGCAGGTTTGAGACGCATTCGCCTGTACAGTACCTAGTAATACAAATTTATGTGATAAAAAGATATGTATCGTTTGGAAATGTGTTGTGGGAACGAGTAATTCACATTTGCGCACCGACATGTTATATTAAAATCACTCCGACGCTGTATAGCAACGTGATCCTGAAATACCTCCGTTATTCGCTTTAAAAAAGTCTCAATCGCCTATTTTGAAACGCCATATTGAAAAGTTTTTATTGCGAACGGAATGGTAATTAAATCCGCTTTTTCGTGCATAATAACTGTATAGAATGTATGTACGGCGACTGTGATTTACGAGCTGTCTATCGGCGCGCGGATGTCTATTAAAAGATGGTATTATCTGTATCGAATCAGGGCTGGAGTATCGTGAGGCTTATTACGAATGCATCGAACCGTCTCGGCGAGTGACAGGGGCGAGGCAGGGCGGGGATGCTCGCTATAGCGTCATATCAATCACTATTGCCGCGAAGCAGCTCGATCCCTTGGCACTTGGCCTAGATTCAAAATTACACAAATTTACGTAGTGGGCCTAACCGGTGTTAGGCGAGCACGGGGATTAGGCGCCCGGGAGCAGCTTACACCGGATAGTCGATGCTCCAATACCACGCTCAGTCGATGCCCAATCTCTGATTCACTCCGCTCTTTTATATTTGCCAACTGATTTATAGATAGCGAAGGCGGACGCGAACGCCGCAAATAAATCCTTAATAGTCAAGTTAATAAGTAGAAAAGTTTGAATAAACCCGACTTAGCTCGTCAATGTTAAGAGCCGTCAGAGCGACTGTCTACTTTAGTGAAAGTTATGGCTAAGTAGGATTTGTGTTAGATTCTTGGTTGCTCAAAAGGATTATAGAAAATAATGGAATGACAACATGTTATTACTGATTCGATTAAATTTATTTTTCATACTTCTTGAAGTATTTATTATTTCGAATGATAAGTATGTTCAATAATAAATATTTACAAATTCATGGAACTTAAAAAAGTAACCTTTAAATTTGTGTTACAAATTATTGTATGACGAAATAGTGACCACTTAACCTTATAATTCTATGATTAGTGTAGAATTTATTGGCAATATTGTGTATAAATGCTTATGCTCTACCGTAAAGCAATCCTGTAAGATACGAGTACAATTTGTATTAACTTATAAAAGTTTCAACGAACAAATTGTGCAAAATTATTTATGTTAGCTCGGACAATTTCTTTATGGAAACGTTTTTTGTTCACACATCATACCATCACGCCAGATCCCTTCCTGGGTAGATTCAGATCTCATGTACGTTTTCTCCATTCATAAACCTTTTCATACACATCTACACATTCTTCTTTCTTGTTAATATAAAACATTATTATAGAATTTGAATACTTATAATTCTTCTAACGTATATTATGTACGTGTAGTTATACACCATATTTAATATATGATTAGTTTATGATAACGTCAAGTATTGGTTTCCCGCTCATAGCGCTACATCGTGCCTTGTAAAAAGTTCCACTTCACGAACCATGTTTGCACAAAACACCATGTTAAACAAATCGAGAGTGCTTCACTCGTTTTTCATATACCGCTGGTTGTAATAGTAAACGTTCGTAATACCCTTTCATTTATAACTCTTGCCGCGGTTCTTGATATAGGCTCACCCTTAATTCCGACTTAATTAGTGTCACGCAAGTTCCATAATCCTAGGCTCGAGGATCGTACAACCGTTCTTTAAATGGAGATTAGTGAGCCAAATATCTCGAACTAAGCTATCCGCTCATAAAGCCACTACAACACGACTGACTGATTATACCGGAAAAAAAAATCCTCTCAAAATACGCAACCGTTGCATTTCATTTCGCGCTGTGGCTTTTAAATTTTCTACTTGACGAGTTTTTCGGTTTTACCAAAAGCCTGTTAGCTCGGTTCGAACACCAAAATTGTTACTTTGTTCCTTTGCAACGTTTTAATGTTATAACGAGAAATGTTTCAATGAGTTTTTTTTTTGCCGTAAGACTTTCTATAGTTGTATGTTGGTAGTTGGTACTAATATTAAATTCGGACAGAACTAAAATTGCATTAATCAAAGAACGTAGCGTAATAAAGTTAGGATGCACCAAAATATTTTTCAGCCAGTAAGTGACAGTAGAATATCATTTAAATTTCATTATTTGTATCCGAGCTGCTCAAAGCTAGCGTACCAATATTTTCTACGCCCTGTCGCTACATGTCGGCACGAAGAGTCAACTGCTACGAGGAATTCTAAAAGAACTGAACATAAACATAGTATTTTGTGTACGGAACTTCTTCCGCGGCCGCGTACAACGGATGTGAAGGAAAGCGCTCGCATACTGAGTAGGCGTACCTAAAAGACAGTGCGGACTTTAGTTCACCTACTACGGATTACACTAAACTTAAACATGTCACCTAAATCCACGACAAACGGTAGAACCGAAGCGTTGTTAGCCTACCGGATTAAGAACCTTAATGCGATCCGAAATTAGCTAAAGGTTTTGGTAGTAAAGGATGTCTATGCTCGATTCGGACGTGACATATTTTCTACGAAACAAATTACAAAATTCCACGACAAAAAATTTCATCTTCCGACACGTCTTAACTGGTACGTGCACATGATGTCCCGTTAATCTCATTAAAATTTTAATCATAACCTTCCAAACCATCGAACGTCACCGAAAATTATTTCGAGAATGTCCCTCAACGTCTCTGTCGACAAATTAGTTGCGTTACGGATTTATTCGTGTCAATTCACGGACGATTTTATTTTTAACGAGACATCAAACATTATCGAGGGCCCCACTAGGAGTTGCTCAAGCGCCTGTTTACAAATAAGAAACGTCGAGAAGACGAGTGTGTAATAAATTTTATAACACGGCATCGATTCAGATTCGTACGTAATAATAATATATCGGTTCAGTTATTGGAATGTTTCGGTGCGCTCGGCGGGCATCCTAAAATAGACCCTCATCAAAGACAAGCAGGTTTGCAGCTGTAAATCCATTTCAGTGTGGCTTGTCCGCATTATAAATTGGAACGTACTGTGTACATGTGCATGTTAGTTTGTATGGCATTTATATGAGAGCGAGCAAACGCCGCGTCCTGTGACCCCACGCTTCCATCTCATGTTATACCGCATTCGTTTGCGTTTTCTATTAACGTGCCCGGGACCACTATTAGGCCAGCTAGATGGATGTTGTAATTTGATTTTGTATACGCTCTCCGAATTAGAGGAAAACTAATAGGACAGATAAACAACAACGCGTATGTAAATCTTTAAATGTTATTCGTATACTTTTATTATTGTAAAGGCTAATAGGCAGATAATGGCCGTCCTGATGATTTCTTCGGCAGTTGAACATAAACAGGTGAGAAGAAAAAATAATGCAAAACAGTTCACTGAGTGTAGTTACTCAGCGAATATGAGAAAATGAAAAATAAAAACTGGTATTACTTATAACAATGTCACTCGCTTGACTAACTACTTGTGTATGATAATTCGAGTCAGATTGCATTTGATGAAACGCGGTGCGCGAGCCGGGCTCCGCTGAGCACTCTAGACGACCGCACTGCATAGATTTGCATTTTACGGTTTTGATACGTGAGCGAATATTCAGTGCGGTGTCGGCGTAGGTATCTTTTCAATTCGACGCGGCGGGAGCCGAGTGGCTCCTCGAGAGCGCTCGACGAGCAGCGCGTGCTCGAGTGCCCGGCCCGATGCGCCTGCGCAACAGACCCGTCCCCTCGCACCCCCTTGCCACTCCACGCTCACCCTCGCCCGAAGGTTATTACAATTAACTGCAGCCCCGACTTAAGCCTCAATTTGGCACTAGCTACAGCGTCCCCGACGCGAAATTACACTTTTTTATACTAATAATAATTTTCTAGTTACATTTTAGTCTACATTACATTTACGCTGATGTTCCAAAATATTTTTAATGGTTCCGAACATTATAAGACTAACTAGTGTAAGCAAAAGAAATAGATCTAGTAAATTTTATCATTTACGTCAATTTCTGTCCTTTCTATCCTCCGTACATAACAATCGCTTGCCCGGTAACCCTACACATGTACACTTCGAGCTTCAAGTACGTACTTGAACGTCACTAGTTTTATGTCTCAGCTCTAATAAAAGGCGGTAGATTCCTTCTACCTAATGCTTTTTATTTCTAACGTATTAATTTTTTATCGCTGTCTTCGGCAACTCAAATTCCTTAGACAAATATCAATACATTCAAATTACCTTATTACGCAAGTATATTGATGACGTCAGACGTTAAAGATAGCTTGAAAATTTTTAAAAAGTCCTTAATAGCGAATACGGACTTTTAATTATTACCCATATTAACAGGATATATCTCAGGGCATGATAAATTCTCGCATATACTTCGCAATAAAAATTACTTGCGACATTTTAAAAACTAAAGCCAATAAAGCGACGTCATCTTTATATAAGCGTTCATCGATACCGTCATCCATATAAAATGACATTATGCTACGTAAAAAGTTTGATAGACTTAAAATTTGAAACGTGGCTTGGCGTTATGCAACTAAACGTCCAAGAGATGCGCTGTTCCCAGAGCGTTTACGTAATGTTAAACGTAACGTTTCATATTAAAAATTACGCCGTCTTAAATTATATATTATAGGGCCTTAAATAAAGGCAGCAAAATATTATTCTAAGCTTTGGTTTTTGTACGTAGTTAGTAATGGTGAACAAATAACTTTTATTGAGAAAACAATTAAAAAATATACAAAAAAAAAAAAACATTTTTGTTTTAGTAACGACCATAAATTATAATATTAATAAAATACAGCTCACCGCTCTGTCTTTCCAACAGTTATTCAAAGGTAGACAAGCGATCTATCGGCTATAACGCTTGTATTGATGCAAAGTTTTAGAATATCCAGCACAGTTTCATTTGTCTGAAAAACATCTCAAATTCAATGGCTACAAATGGAACAACAACTCTAAATCTCGTCTTTCAGCTGTGTAGCTCAGTTGGACATCATTATCATATGTAAATTCCATGAACACTTGTTAAAAATGTATCGTTAAACTGTTACCAAATTGGCTTTCGTATGACCAAAAAAGAAACTTGTAAAAATAACTTTAGATAGCTCCCTCTTCTCATTGTAATAGGATATCTGGATTTGTCGTCTAACTAATTGTGGCTACTTATATTTGTGCAGATAATACATTCCGACTCCCCAGTTCTACCAGCACGGGGAATAAATCTTATGTCAAACACATACGCCGATGGGGAGAGTGGGTGAAAATCTGTCACAAGGGGAGCTGGGACAAACGTACTTCGGGCCGTTCATTCATTCGCCCGAGATTGTATTGAATCACGTCAGGACTTATAGGTTGAACAATTAGTGCCACTGGTTCATTTTCTTTCTTTCCCATTGGCATTTATTGAGTCAACATGCGATGGCGACGCTCGATGCTCTAGCTCAACGAGACCTATTGATTCCTGGAGCAATTCATTTTGCTTTGTCGTCTGGGTGGCGAAATTTCAGTTATAACAGACATTGTCTGGATCCTTCTGGCTTTCTGAAAATAATGTTAAATCGTTGAAAATTTCAGAAGCATAATACATATGAAGCGTATTGGGACAAAGTATTTAATAATAAATTTTGTCCACGTTTGGCACAGCGCTGATCATGCTTGCATACCATGTAAAGGGTTGGACCCTATTTTCCAGCAGGACATGAACCCAAATGGTGATATTAATCAGGGTATGAGCGTTTATATGCGAGTAATTTTTGTAAGTACGGGGGATATCCTAGTTACTATAGAATAACCACTATTAAATGTTTAATATAAAGTCACATTAACGAGAGCGTATTAAATTTCGACATTATGCTATGATAAATCGCTAATGTAATAAAAATGTGAAATATGTAAAAGCAGAAGAATGAAAATTTCCTCTCGTATGATCCCTATGATTAAATTTCTAAGAAGATTACGATCTCGTAATCTTGAAATATAACATTCTATTTCATTCGGCCAGCTCGTTTGAGATGAATGCTTAAACTTTATCGGCTATGGTCTTCGCTTGCTATAAAACTGCAAAAGTTTCTCACGGAACGCACAAATATACAACAATTTTGGCGGGAACAAACTAGTTTTAATATCACCAACACGCACACATGCAAGGTAATAACGTGTAAGTAATTATTTTGAACAAACTTTAATTCTGCAATGCGCCATTGCCGAAAGTTTGTAACTAAATTTAACAATTTTTACTGGAATCAAATAGACCATTTGAGCAATATTCATATTTCACACACACACAATTATCACAAAGCGTGTTTTTGTTAAGAATTAATGTGTCCGTATTATTATCCTTCGGTGTCACTTTTACTTCTCTAATTTAATATTCTATTTGCCATTTCGCTCAGAGCAAAGGATGTAATTAACTAATTTCTAACTTATGTGCCAGAGAAACAGCACATTTTCGCAAGTGGTACGTGAGTACATACCTTTTGTATAATTAAACTGCGGGCAAACCCAGTTTAAGTTTAATCCTATAGCCTCTTGACACCACACTCCCACCCGGAGGGGAGCTATTTTGTTCGTCAACACTATCGACCGATGTGGAGACGAAAACGTTCAACCCACGCTACAAGTGTCATACGAATTTATACTATTACACGTATGTAACACGAGTCATTTTGCATTGTCTTTCGTGCGGCAGTCGTTTTCTTTTAGTAAATCCCGAAAAATACGGTTACAAGGCGTATAGAGTTCAGTCAGACGGTAATCATTCATACGGATTGCATGTTTTGTAAGCAGACTCCGTCATATATGACACGTTGTTCCTGTAGTCCGTATTTATTTACTCTCGCGAATAGCGCGCCGTACATTTTCTAGTACATTTTCGTGTGTGCGTAGATTCAAAAGCTTTTATAGACGTCAAGAAGTTGTGTAGTGATAATATAAAAACTTACTGAATGATATACATACCTTTAAGCGCGGTGGGTGATACATTATAAAAGGCGTTCATAATACAGTTAGAAAATAAA
>DWEC01000406.1:0-17455 GCA_018245735.1 Microceris miodesmiata
AATCAGCCGGTCGCCAGAGCCTCGTCTATTATAGCAAGGTGTACCACGTGCAGGTGAGGTTGGCTTGGGCTCCTGAGATGGTGATTGGAACCCCATACACCCCTTAGGAAACCTATTTTATTTTAATTCTCACTTTATATACACGCATATTCTGAAATATACCTTAAATCCTAAACCATAGCTGAGAGTAAATAGACAGACTTTTTGGTTTTTTTAGCTGTGGCTACCCGAACCGGACTATCGGAGTGGCGAGACGGGAATGTGGCGTACTTAGCGAAATTACCACATTAGAGCTTACCGCTAGAGTTTCGTAGTAATGCAGTACTTACAACAAACATGTAATATATTTCTTAATCTTTTTTTATATTTAACTACTAGTCATATATTACATAGTAATAAATACCACTAATCAGTACAAAAATAGCAGTCGTAAAGTAAATAAAACATGATATGTACAATGGATGTGGTTATAGCTTATAATTAGGGTCAAGACGTGGAGAGGATTTTGGCGGTAAAATACTTTATTATCGCCCGATTGCGAATGAAATCATAAGTTATGTACAACACGCAGAAATCAACTTAGCACCTGGAAAAAATTCCCTTACCTTCCCGCTACCTGACTCCGCCTACTAATACCTTCAGTACAGATAAAAACTAAGCTGTAGAGCATTGTTATTCGAACATGCAAGATGTTTAGTACTTAAATATAGTTATAAATTGATAAAATCTTAAGCTGTTGGTATACTTTGGGTGGGAGGAACGTAAAACCATTTAATCGAATGCATATCATCAATGATTTGATCAATTTTTGTGTTTTTCCACGAGGGTGCTTTCTTAGTACATGGACATTTAGATCCCTACGAGTACGTACTTGAAAAGGATAAAGCTTTTTTTTGGACAAATTAACTTGACATTTTGTATCAGTCTACTAAATTACATACATATCGATAATAATATATGCGAAATGAGAGAACAGAAAGAAAAATTAACCATTTCATTATTTGTATATATTTTAAGTAGTGCTAATAACATAACTCATAGTTAAGACTCTCGTATATTGTAGATAAAACAAGCGCTCAGAGGATAGAGCGGGGGGTAAGCGAGCGCTGAAAATTAATCGTTAGGACTTAACCACTTGATTTCAGTAATAGAGGGATCGAAGAGATTCTAATGAATTCTATGATTATGTACAAAATGAGTATGTTGGTGGCAACAACAAATTAACGTTCCTTCTAATTATTGCTATGGTTATACCAAATCACGCGCAAAAAAATGATGAAAAATCAGACTATGTATGTGTACGTATGTATACAATTAGACTGATGTATACCAAAATATCTAATCCTTAAACATTAGGTTCGATCAATGTAAAATCGTATTAATAACTTTGATCTAACTGACATTAAGTTATTTTCTAACAGGTTTGTTCAAGTTGATTTTTTCAAAGCGGCTAGCTTCACGTAATTAAATGTATATAGAAACTAATAACAAAATGTATTAACTATTATTGTAAGTACTAATATACTAAACTTATATTGTAAGCAAGCAAAGGTGTTGAAAGTTATGGTAACCAAGCTATCTATACTTGAAGCCAATTTGACGTGAACTCGCTGAAGTGAGAATTGGCTGCCTCTAGGCAATGACGTCCGAACTCCGCTCCGCTGACGACGAACTCCGCTCGTCAAAGTTCTCACCGCAGCGGAGGCCGCGGTCGCAACTGCTCAACCGAACCTGAGTGGAGATGAACAAGTTCGCTAAGCTTTGACTAAAATTTACTAAACTCAATCCGTTAATGAATTCAGTATGTAAGTATTAGTTCTGTAACTTACTGTTCCTGTAGGTGAGTACGTAGTCGTTTATTTATTTTGCTTGGAGATATATTTTTTTTATATTAATACCTTAAAACTAATTTTTAAATTTTTTGTTGCTCCTTAACTCGATATCACTTTGGGGGTAATTTTATATTTATCTTTTGTGCATATATCTATTTAATTTTAAAACGTGATGGTGAGCCCTCAGCTGAAAATACTTTTATATTTCGCTATTTGCTATGCGGTTTCAGTTTGTGCCCAAACGTGATCCGATTCCCTTCTCGAATTGACTTTTTGCATCTACATTTGTTTTACGTATTCAAAATCTGTTTCCGCATTTACTTTTTATTAAAAGGAGAATGGATAATACGAAAGCATAATTTCTGTGAGCGTGACACATTGCTTGTCACGAGCGCCGAAAAGGTGTTACCATCAGATGGCCCGAACACGTGCTTTCTAGGTTAATCAATAACTTCAAGATCAGAAGTTTAATTTTTAAATAAAGTATAACCCACGTCACTTATTCACAATGAATCTTTTTATAGCTGGAAATTGTTTTAAATTTTTTGAGTCAATCTGTTTCAAACATGCAAAAATCAAAACTATTCCGTTAATCACATTAGTTCAGATAGAAAAAAAATCTCTTTGTCTATAGGTACCATACCATAGACAATTAAAAGTTACTGGCGATTATTCTCCCTCCCACGTTTAAGTACTCACTTGAGACAGGAGAAATGTTGCAGACATCAAAAAATAATAATTCGTTCTGCATAAAACAGAAGAATGAATAACTATTTGTGATAAACAGCTGACAGAATTATTATTCATGTTATTTGTAGGCATGTTTTGTTATTTTCTTACCCTGTAATAGACATGGCGTTACGATATAAAAAAAATAAAATGTTATTTGTAAGTTAAATCATTTTTCTACGGTTCTACCGTATTTGATTTGCATGAAATACTCATTACGAAAAATGCTAGAAAAATGCTTGAATAACATTACAACAACAGAAGAATGTGAAATTATATCAAAGCAAGTTATGAATACAGAAACACAACGTCTGTAAGGAGAGATATATTAGGCACCTGGTGCTCTCTTACTACCCCTCAAAGAACATGGCGTGACGATATAATAATAATTATACCATGAAACAAACTTCAAAGTACATGTCCTAAAATATTTTTACATTCTGATAGCCGCATAACGTACACACGTCCAAAACCCATATAATACGTGTGTAACAAACATGAGAACGAATAAGGGATTAACAGGGTAGCGTTCGACAGGGTAAGGGATGGTAATAAGAATTTCAATTTCGCCAAGGACTCCGATTTATGAGGTTCTTTCTGTATTGATATTGACGTTGACAGGTGCGAGAAAAGGTATCCCGGCTGTGATCCTTAGGGACGCAAGATTTATACGTGCATATTTCTGTTCCATTTAATTACATTAAAGTTTATGTAACAATAAAGATGTAACATCACACTTGTATCTCATCGAAGGCGTAGACAGAGCTCTATGTGATATGTGAAAAAATATGTGATATTGATAATATCAATTACAGTTTGAGATGGGCAGAGTATACCAAGTGCCAGATATTTTTACCCTTAGAGACCTGATATGCTTCTTCTACATTCATCACTGCTTCCATACTCGTACCCCGGTTTTGGCAAGTTATGTAAACGCACTATAAAATCATTATACATATTATCAAAAACAATGTTTGTTATCTAAAAATATTTTAATATTGTTACATTGAATAAGCAATGATAGCATAATGATTAAGAAATCAGCCCCTCACTCCGGGTGTGCTAGGTTAAAATCCATGGCGCGCACCTATTTACAAAACGTGCGTTTTAAATTTAAATAGCACTTGCTAACTATGAAAGAAAACATCGTGAGAAAACCTACACACCTTAGAATTTAGAAACATTTTTTTTGCCTAAGGTGTGTGAAGTCTGCCAACCTGCACTTGGCCAGCCTGGTAGAACAGCCGGAACTCTCTCCATATGAGAAGAGATCCATATTCCAACAGTGAAATAATAAATGGATCGATTAATATTATTATTGTTACATTGAGTTCTCGTTTCTTATTCCCCAGTACCAACTTTTAAATAACAATCAATTCTAAGAATTTGATTAGGAGGTTTCTCAATTGAGTATCGGATGTCTTTTAATTAACAATTAACTTAAAAGCTTTCTTAATATAACTAACACAAATCAAAATTGATGTTTGTATTTTATAAAGACAAAAGTAAAAAGCGTTCTTAATAAGAAGCAATGATTTCTCAGTGGTTCAGCATTCAGTGTCACATACCGGGAGTTTCGAGTTCATATCTTCGTGATATCTTTTATGAATCTTTGTACGTTTTTAAGAATTAAACTAATGCTTTCTTCAACTGTGGTGGAAAGTATCTTGGTAAAACATGCACATATTTGAAGTATCCATATTCTAGTTCTGATACTGACCGCGATCGTTAATTATTCAGAAAATATCTTTAAATAACTGAATGCAGCGAATTAATGCATGACGAGAAAAGGAAGTGGCGCTATTTAAAAGGTGGCCCATGACTAGTGGTGGACTAAGATAGACTGATGATGATGATATGTCAGATTTTTAATCTGATGACTGACGATGACGACGACGACTTAATGACGATGAAATGTATTTTTGCATATTCCTATAAGAAAAGAAAATAAGTACAACACTAAAGCTTACAAAATTACATAGTTGTATTAGCCTACATAATAAATCTACATATCATGTCGAAATACGTGACAATTCCAAGTTATGTGCGACATAAATAAGCCTAACTTGAGTTGAGCACGACGGGAGAGACACCACGTCTGGATTGATGCGAAAAATGCGATATCACCTTCAAATTCATCTTATTAGATACATGTATGAAGCGACTGGAGTGATTTGCTTACGTAGAGATTTTATTGCAATAATATTTTGATATTTACTGTATTTAAAACGAAACTGAACCTAATATGATATAATAAAATGAAACTAATTAAAAAAAAAAACAAAAATGCGAACGAATGCAATTGGATAAAATGCATGTATTATTATCTCATTACCAACTAAAATATATAGTGACGGAAATATATCAATATTGAGCTTAACGAGTATTTAAATAAATTGATAATGGAAAAAAGTTGCTGGACTATTTCTCACCTTGAATAGTATTTGCACTGGTGTATTTTGGCTTGAAAGTGTTTTACAGGGGGTAGATTAGATAAATCGATATATAGAGTTAGTGTGACACCTGTCAGTGACGTCACCTGAAAATAGATTTATTTTTAACATCAACTTGACAGGTGTCAGGTGTATTGCTTTTCTTATATGTATCTGAATAGATAGTTCAACCCTAAAGCTTACGTAACGCAACGTGATTGGTCACGTTATTGTAAGTTTACGTGACGTTAGCCACACTCAAGTTTGTTAACGACCGCAGCTGCTAAAATTATAACGTCATTATCAAGTATTACGTTATAGTATGTATGTATATGTTATATTATTAATATGTATTATTACTACATATATATGTAATATTTAATATATTCATGGACATTTTCAAAGTATCAATTGTCCTTATTAAAATAAAAACTATTATGGTGCGTTGTAAATATGCTATTATTATTATTCTATCATCACGATAAGTCACTTACGAAATAGAAAGCACAGTGACCAATATACATTAGAATAGAATTTAAATACTTTTAATCCATTACCGATCCAGTTTCATATTGAATACATAAAAAAAGACATATGTGGACATCTACCTGCCCCATCAGTCAGTATCCGGCCTATTTGTATTACAAATAGATGTATAAGTATGTAAGTAGGTGGAATCAGCAGAGGTCAGCCGACGTGGGTATGATATTAGAGCCCGCATACCTTTTCTTATTGGCGAGTGTTTGTTCAGGTTCAATATTGTCATGTGTACGTGAACACTCGAGGGAGTGTGCTTTCATTAACTTGGATTAGTGCGCTGATTAACTTTTTCATATAATATGTATGTACGTGCAAGTCATATAAGGAAAAAGTCTAATATCCCATTTGGAATGTTTGTTTGTTGATAGACAATATATGAAGAAAACGCCAATGGTGCATGCTGGTGAAAAATGTTTAGTAGAATCTTAATAATAAGATCTTGGCTACGGGGTAGATAGAGAGAAGTAAATACCTGTGCATACCCAGTTAGTGACGTGGCTTGGTGATATAATTGTATCTAATAACCTTGTTCATAAAATATTTGTGTCAAAGTGTAAGAATAGCCATTCTATTTAATTTTTATTTCATTGTGTAACAAAAAAAATTTAATTAAACGACAAATCGAACATATTCTATTGTGAAAGATTAAAGACCTCGTACAATTTTAAGAAACTTTTCTCTATAATTGTTAATAATTATTGTGGTGTATACTAATAATATAAAGTCTAAAGCATATAGGTATGTATGTGTGTACAATATAAAAATTCCAACACTCGCTGCAAGGACTTAGTGCATCCAGCAAGTAAGAAGCCAAATAAGAAATTAAAGAAAGAAACCAGACAAAAACATAGAATTGAATACGTCTATTCATTGGGGGGATTTTGCCCATAAACTCAGGGCGCGGTGGCCCACATTGGGGAATGCCTATGTCCAGCAGTGGACTGGGAAAGACTGATGATGATGATGACGAATTGAATACGTAAATAACAATAACCAAAAAGAAATACGTATCATCACCGTAATCCCCGAAGAGGGATTTTATTAGACATTATATTTTAATAATTGACCAAACGGGTAACATTATTGGTTTTTTTAAAACAAAACAAGAACGTACTATGTTCGTATATTGTATAGTTTTCATCAAAGTTAAAAATATCTAACACAAGTCATTTAACATGAAGAAGATAACTAACACAATTATCAATACTAATCTTATAATATGCAAAATTTATTAGAAAATGCAATGGAGGAACTATCGCGCTATGACAGCCGTGAGAATCCTGATTTAATTTCAGACGAAGGATTGCGGAAGCTTGATACAATGCTCAAGTAAATGACGCGGACATCTCGCCTCACTCTCCTCCTGACCGCCTCGCGACCCTCCCCCTCCCAGGGCCACCATCTGCTCACACCCGCCCGCCTCCAGATTAATCTTCTACATGCCTCAATGTCATCTGCCGTTGCAAATGACGCAAAAAATAACGATAAATACGAGGGAGAATGCGCAAATTTTTCCCCGTTTGAAAAATCCGTTCATTACGCTCAGTTTTTGTTTAGGTTTGTAGTTAACAACGCATATTTAGGCGCGAAACATTTCTTACATCTTATGATTCTTTATTCAAATGTATAAACATGTGTTTTTTTTATTAAGCGCTGTACACATAGGTATAAAATGAAGTATTATCTTAAGGTATTTTTACACTTTCACCAATGTGTTATTGAGTCTATTATTTTTAACAGCGATGAGAAATATACATATAGAGGAAATAAAATTTGAAATTAATATCTAATTTAAGTAACTCATTAGCCATTAAATATTAAGAGAAAAAGTGTGCAATATGGAATTGTCCCAAACCAAATACTACTGAGAAAAAAACTTCAACTTTCAGATTATAAGAGAAGTAACATATTCTTATTTCCTTATCTTTTTAATAACTATACAATTTAACTTAATTAATTATTATAATCAATATATTAACGAATGTGTCAAACCACTTGTTACAACTTGTCTATGACCTATGTATAACGACGCGATTACCAAGACAAAAACCGGAAGTGAACAATAACAACATGTATCTAGTAAAGTAATTGTTTCCCAATAAATTTAATAATAGAACAAGATGCGCTAATATCCGTGATATTTCATCACGCCGCGCAATAAGGAAGATGCCGAAACAGAAATGAACGTTAGCTATTTTATCAGAGAATTAAGCTGATACACTACTGCAAGCGATAAGATGTTTACGAGAACAGTCGAACCGAAATATCTTATGGATTAAAGCAATGATGGATAAAAGTTAAAAATATATTTGCTAAGAGAAGGCATAGATTAGTAAATCAACATTACGCTTTTATATATAAATACATACATTACATACGTTCGATCGTGGATTCGATCCCCACTTAGAATAAATCTTATCTTAATCTTATCTGTGCGATGAGGACAAGTATTTGTTCTGTTACTCGACGTGAAAAACACTATCTTTGAAAAACAGTGTAGAAATATTGAAATATTATTTATTATATGAGATATTACACTCTAGTCGCAAATGAGCGTCATATAGTTCATCAATCCGGTACCTAACACAAGCTCTTTTTATGCTTACTTTGGGATTACATAGATATGGAGGTGTCCCAAAATATATTAAAATATTATTACACGGCCACATTCACGAGCTCATAACTCGCAGCCAGCAGTTGGACAGGACGACAAAGCCACCTCAGCCCTCGGCCGGGCGACACTCGTACCGATTTGAATCAACGCCAGACCAATATCCAGTGGAGCGGCAAATCAGCACTTCGATATTGCCTCCATTTGGATATCCACCTCAATATATGGAAAATTAGATTTTTCATTGCGACGCCACACTCGTCGCCACTCGTGAGCAGACGCAAGCCACTGATCATAATAAAATGTTGTTAATAGAAATATTTCAATGATAGCAAATATATCTTGCTGTACCATCACGCCATGTGTTTAGGGGGTAGGCAGAATTGTCAGAAGAAAAGTATGAGGTAAGCCAGGTTTTTATGGATATATTTGGTACCTACTCGGCGTTCTTGTTTACACTTTATTATGATAAATAATACTGTTTTAAGAAATATTTTAAATATTGTAAGGTGTCTACTGATAAAAATGGACTTGGTCTGAAATGAAATAAATCATTATAATTTGTAAGGGTGTAAGGGGTTCCAACCTACCTCACCGGCACGTGGTGCATCCTGCTATAACAGACGAGGCTCTGGCGACCGGCTGATTGCGGTATAGCGCAACCTAAATAGGCACGGCTAAATGCCTTGGCCGCCGACGGGCAGCAGCGCTGTCGGTGCAAAAAGCCGTTCCCTGCGATCTCCAACCCGCAAGCCCAGCGTGGAGATTACGGGCATAAACCCCCCTTTTGGGAGAGACCTATGTCCAGCAGTAGACTCAGATAGGCTGATGGTGATGATGATGATGATGAGGTAAAACAAGGTTCTCAACTATTAAGCTCCCACTGTTTGAGCAGTTATCGAGTATAACTGCTCAAACATACTTTATCGTTTAAGGCAATTAGCACCCCACTAGACGATATAATAATTTGCTAATAAGGGAAATTTAATAGACTATATTTAGCTATCGACACAAAACAACATGCATTTACGATCATTATCTAATATGCAATGCGAGAACTCGCAGCGAGCGTGCGCCGGATACGTACACTATTACCGGTGTCCCATGCCATTACGTGTCTTTGCTGTACAGGCGATGGCACACACACCGTTTTTTTTCTGTTAACACGATAAATTTGATAGTAATAGTTATTTAGTTCTGCCAACTACATTTTAAAATTTTCCCATCTTATTCTATTTCTAAACCATTACTTAAAAGGCGTGAGCTCTAATCGTGTATACCTACTATTTTGTGAAAATTGAATATTTCAACTAGAACTACAACGACATACTTAAATAGCATTCTTCTATTAAATTTAAGTATCGAACAACAGCACACGTAATACAAACGCGCAAATAGTATAGCGTGTGCGGCGGTCCCAGAGTGCACACTCGTGGGGTTTATGGAAATTGCCGATGCGTACAAATTAAACGCACGTGAGCAACGCCGCAAACGATAGCCGGTTAAGTAGCCTTATTAACCGGCCGCGGCCCGCGGCTGATTGCTGGATAATCATTTCAATGTCCGCACAAACGTAAATAACGAACGGCCACCGTCTCACCGCTCCAGCTGCGATCCGCTTTAATACTTCCCTCATATGACGATTCTACTTTATTAGCGTCGCCTCCCTAGAGGCTACATACTATTAAGTTACTTTGAAGAATATCTCACTCCATTATTTTCTAACGAAGTGAAATCGCTGGGATTGGTTAAGCGAGTATGCATATTATTGTACATACAACATAGTATCTACATACACAGTATATGTATAACATAGTTTCTATGTATAAACATTAATGACTTCTAATGTGGTATACGTTAATTATGAAATGTTTTATCTTCTGTAAGTTCATATCATTAAATATCAAGACATACCTACAAATATGTACCTGCATGAATACTTATTATGCTTTGATAATATATTATTAAATGTCTCGTGAGTGTTTATATACATCTTACGTACCGGCCAGCCTAGCCAGTACATATAATATATAATCATGCTTATATACATATGGAAAAACAGAAGACAAAGGACTCTACCAAACAGATTTATACAAGGGCAGTAGGTACTTTAGAATTTATAAATGTCCATATAAATCCACTGCGTCGTTTAGTAGTAATGCAACGGTCTCCCAATTAAATTGTTCATATTCATTACCATTGCTATAAGGTATATTGTCGTTATAAGGTTATGTCGCCTATATTTCAGCCGCAAACCTGCGACAACCGAGCACCGAAGTCGTGCGGTCAATCAGGATGTTTGTCTCTACAAATGTTGAAGGCAATAATGTATTTGAGCAAAGTGGCTATTAGTGTCAAATATATGAAACTTATTGCCACATCATTCGATACGATGACGACCACGTGGGCGCAACAATAATGCAACGGTTCCTTGTTTAAGTATCGATTAAGTCATATCGCCTGCTAGGGCGGGCCGCGTAGAGCCATAATGTCTACTAAACGGTGACACAAGTATAACTCAGTACTAAAACTCCGTAGGAGATATTTTATCTTCCTGTTGGCTTAGACATGCACCGATAATGTTTAAACAACCTTCCATGTTATAACTACATCTCAGTACTTGACGTTTCATGATACTTCAAATGCAAGTACTTCGAAATGAATGTAAATTAAACACATCTCTTTATAACTATTTTAACCCATCTGGATGTATTACTAGATCTAAGAGAATTAATTATATAGAATGTATTAAAATATTTCCTAAGTCTGTTGGTTGATTTTTATAAACATTCTTCTTCAAGCCAGGCAAGATTAGACAGTGACAGTGATCAAACTTGGACTCATAGAACCATGTGAAAATTTGGCAAATAAAATAATTAAAATATGGTCAGTTCATTCACAGTGTATCAATGTTAACAAGCGGATGAGTAAGTTACTATGTCATTTTGGGTTAAGACGACCGCGGCCTGTGACCGAATGCTTTGTGAACATCAACTATTTAAGCCCATTTAAAGGGTTAAGCAATTAAGCAATGCAATGTTTACCAATTTGTACAATGACCACGTCGCTCCGCGCTCTATTAATTAACACGACGCGACGAACGTCCATAACACGAATTCCTTCGGGTATTTTCGTAACGACACTGTTGTTTAAGAATAAAACCGAATTTAGGTCAACAATTGTTCAGCAACAAATTATCCGGATTAATGGAACTATAAAAGTCTCATTTAACGACACGAATCTCTTATAATCTGTGAGCACATTCGAACAGTATTATTATTACCGTTTGAAACATTGAAGGTTAATTTTCTAGAACTAGAACAAACAGAATTAGGTTTATACGAGTACGGCGCGCAAAGAGTTTGATTTTGAAAACGACAACGGCACAATTTTGTTAACTTCACAAAATTAAAAGCAAACATAGGAAACAAGCATAGGAAAATCTATACTAGTTTTAGTAAATGTAAGTTGCAGATGATGGTTATATGCAAAAGGATTGGAAGAAAATAATTTTTTAAATATGTTACTGTAAAAAGAATTTTCTTATAGGTAGTAAACATTAATTTCAGGAAGACTTTCTGTAAATTTCCTAAAACTTTATCGTAAAGTTTCAGTTATACGCACATACATGTATATCAAATGTAATGGCGAATGCGAATTTAGTTTTCTAATTTGGCACAACGCATTTTGTGCAAAGAAATCCTATAAGGTGTAGTGTATCATATATAATATAGTGCGGCAACAAATCGGTGACCGTTAAAAATAAATTATAAATAACGAGCGAGCAATAAACGAGCTGTTCGCAGGTCGGAGATGCGAGCAGATAAATCACGAACGAGGGGCCGGTGCACGCCGCCGTGCCGTGAGTCGCCAGTGAGAAATCTGATGACCTATCTGGAACATTTTTTAATGTTAAAAAATTTTACACATTCATACACTTGAAGGAGGTTTTATCTGCAATTTTACTACGTGGAAGAGGATTTCGAAGGGCAATTCGAAGAGATTAACCATCAACCTGCTTATTCGAAGCTATTTCCTTCTTAATTCGCTAGCTCACGTTAACAGTGCTCCACTGCAACAGGTGTACATCTTTATAGCTTACAATTCATATAGGTACATCATTTACCAAATGACACAAGAGTTATGTATGTATACAAATAATGACAATTTAACGCTTAGAATCTTACCTTAACAGTAATAGTTTAGTATGTAAACGGCTATATCGTTAAAAATCTCAATGTAGTACATTATGTAATGGGTCTCTGGGAATTTGACTAATAGAATAAAACTTTCGTTCTTATTTGCAAATTAATCAGAACTTATTGGTTAAATTTTCAACTTCGCGTATCCTGGCTTAGAATCCTGGCGTTTACTTGGTTCTTTACGAAACTATTTTCATTTTTAAAATTAAACATGAATTACTATAATAACGGTGCGGGAAACAAATCATGAAGAAATCCTACCC
The DNA here is from genome assembly GCA_018245735.1 of Microceris miodesmiata. Lineage (NCBI taxonomy): Eukaryota > Metazoa > Arthropoda > Insecta > Lepidoptera > Hesperiidae > Microceris > Microceris miodesmiata. Next base: position 12,610 of record DWEC01000406.1, read on the forward strand.
ATCTCAAAGTTCCCTTTGACTAAGTTTGCTTGCCTCAACCCTTCTTAATGAAACCCCTGTCCTATAAATGGAACGATAAAAAACGTGAAGAAGAATCATGATTGTTTGCAAGTCACAATATTGGTTAGATCGCAGCTCCCGAAGTCTGGACATCTAAATTAAAGTAACTCCACGCCCGTATCGTCATTCAAATTAAAAACCGCTGATTTCAAATTATGATTGAACTTTTCTCTTGACGTATTAGAAAAATGGTTCATTTCCACTTGATATAACTACATAAGAGTCGTGAAATCTTGTTGGAATGCTTTAGGACGGTTTTAAATTTCATACATTCGGAATAGCCTTATTCGCATTTTTACCATTTCGAATTAGTACCATGGAGTGGATTATGTCGTCGGTCTCTCGTAGCAACGAGCAATTCAATCCTACGTTGAAGAGCTACAATCATGTATATAAATGAGGATTAACAGCTACATGGCATAATTCATGTTTACATTCAGCACTTGTGCTTCTGCTACACGAAATGATTTTGGACATACAATGTGTGCAAATCATTTCAGATTGTTTGATATACTAATAAACGATTTTCGCGCGTTTTTTTCATCTGTCGACATAAAAAAAATAATCATGGGAGGCGCTAAAACTTTCACCACATCGGATCACACAAACACTGATTAAGAATTTTTTTTGTTGTTTTTGGCGAAAAACAAAGAAAGATCCATCGCACAGCTGTCTCGCTAAAATAAACTTAATTCTTGTTTGTTCGTCGAGAGGCGGGCGTTATTACCAACAGGATACGAATGACGCTGACTCGCTATTCAATTAAATTTCAATCTTAAGTTTTTGCTGCTAAAGATTAAATAACGCGATACCGCGATAACGCGAACGGCACAAGTGTGTGGCCCACAAATAGCGATTCGAGCAATATTTAATCTTATTTTCTCACACGTAAAGAAGAGCGTAGAGAACTAAAACGACCGCGGCGGGCCAAGCGAATCACGGACAAGCAACGAACGCGAGGTGCTAACTGCGGCGCTGAGTCGTTTTCGACACGTACCAATTATCGCCCGGCCGATATCTACATTTACTCCTCAAACGAATAAACGGGTACTTCCGATCGAGACTTATAATTATCAGCGATATAAGATTATGATGTAAGGCGGTTGTCGTAACGCACGCTATGAAATGAATAGATGGTGTCTTTCAATCAGCATCCACCGTTCAGTTTTCATCACTGAGTCGGATATAATATTTTCGAAGATATATGTAAATAGAGCTTTATAATAATGCATATAATTTATGCATAGCATATAATTTATGTAAGCATATAATTTATGTAAAATATAGGCATTATGTAAAATATATGCGTATTATTATGAATTGAAAAAAATATTTTAAATTTGTTATTAAAGCACGTTTTTCAAATGCAAAACAAGAATCACTGCAGAAATAAAATTGATAACATCATTGGTGTTTCATAGTTCTTCGGCATCAGGTTCTAAGGGTATCGATATTTGAACCTCACTTTGGAACTCATTGAACCTCACATCACTATTTAATATTTACCATTTTAATGTGATACAAGATCCTTATCTAACTGTTTTATTATCATAAGGTCCACATTTGCATCTGGCGATAATGCTTGTCAAAACATCAAAGTTAGTCGATATTTCTTTGGAATCCAACCCCGAGGCGCAATACTTACGGAACACTCTCAGGGCCGGCCGTCAAAGGAGATTGGGTGTTGTGTACAGTTACACTGTATCACGACTCGTGGCGGATGTCCGCTGTAATAATAGTTTTGTAGGATAAAGTGCGGCCGTATATCAGTATTTGGTTTCTTAGATTAAGGAAAAATGCCAACAATCGACTGATATTAATTGGTCGGTCTTATATACTTGAATCGGGAGCCCTTTAGTCAAAGTTGAAATGAAGTACTTCTTTGAGCAGAGATGTGTTGTTAATTGCTAGATAATTAATTCATCAATTCGCGTGTCCCAATTATTGGAGTAGGTACCTACTACGTAACTCAGGTGACGTAGTTTTGCATTTCTTCTTAGAATATGCAGTACAATTATGTATCCTAAAATAAACAGTGACTCAATGGTCACATGAGTAACAACAACACAACATAGTGTCCGATCGGATCCGATTTTTTACTCGCTTTCCTTAAATCGGGAGGCGTGGCGTGCATAACGGCGCGAGGAAATTGGGTCGAGTCGTTTCGTTTATGGTCGACATTAAACACCCCTGTTAATTATGTATTATTGTATCGTAAGCGCAACCATACGAGTACCTACTGCTATAATGTTGTTGGAGTGTTTTACCGAGGTCCGTCTGCGAAAGACCTGAATCAGAATAGCTTTATTCCTTATAAAATAATGAGTGTTAAAAGTACAATAATATACGAGGCACTCCTATGATTTGAGTAGCCAAAATGTGTCTAACCGCATATTTCAGTTTCTCAGCTAAACTTTTAACTACAATAACTATAATTGGTAAATGGTGTTTTAGTATTCCAAAATAGGCTTGAAATAGACAATGATACGACATATTCAATTATCTTTTCTGGTCGATTGTTAGATCAAAACAGAAAAGCAAACGTAATTTTGAGAAAAACTCACATGAAGTATAACGACTAAACCGGGTTACATTTTATCAATAATAATGTTATAATTTTATAAAACATTTTAAATAAAAAACCAAATGCAAGCAATTGAAATTAGGCGAAAAAATAACGGTGCAGAAATTCAAAACGGGTCTGTTGAGTATCGTAAAGAGATTAATCGATTACAATACACTTTAGCCCGACTTTATCCATTTATTGAAATGAACTTGAACAATAAACTTACATAATTAAAGCCCGCTTCGGCGGTTGATGAAACGCGCAAATGCCAGAAATCCTTTAAGTTTTCCGCGCAAACTGCTCTACATTCTAAGTTTGCGAACTTTTGAATAGGCATTCGTGAGTTTTCCGCGAAGCTTTAAAGGAAAAGCTCTTTCACTCTCCGTTTCGGACGCAGAAATGTAAAAGTTAAAAAGGCGTTAAAATGTTTCTCTCTTTCCCACTCTGTTATTTGTCCTCGAATAATATTTTGCATTACTTAAATTGTGCGTCTATTATAATACCTAAATCCTTTTGCACACAATATATTATGTATATTATCGCGATGTACACTATGAGGTATTTATATTACGCTAAAATATAGGTATTTCCAGTTGCTATGTTCACTGGACGATGCCTGTTGGTTTAAAATAATTTCAACTTTTGAAATACTAAGAAAAATATTTATGTTGGACACGTATCTTCTTCGGGCGATACACAAAAATCCTCTGGTATTTATACAGTCTCACGGCCAAGTAGTATTTATTTACTTAAAGCAAATATTTCATGCAAGTTTTAAGTACATCGCATTACTTCACACGACAGGTGCCGACACCGGCTCGAACGGACTCGAGAGGCTCAATCACCAAATTATCGGCATTCCCAACTCGATACTTACCCTAATAGCAGGTTTCGAGTTTAACTTGGACGTTAAAAAATATCAACGATATTTTTACAACGCCGAGTAGTGTAAATATCGTGTGGCAGAACCGGTGTTAATTATCCAGGCATGTATTCATATACATGCATTCATTGCCATGGTCATCCATACAAGAAAAGTTTAAATATGTTGGTCTCCCTATGATGAAGTAATACACTACGTATACATTAAGCTTCTATGTACGTACGTATACTCAAATGGAGAAAAGAAAGCCGTTTGTACATTCAGTACACATCTATGTATTTAGTTCACATTCTCCGTACATTGGGCACCTTGACACCGAAAAAGAAAAACACAACTGGTGTTACATCAACGCACGCAACTTTATCCTACGCTAAAAATATAATCTGATCTGTTTCCTCGAACGCGTGAAAAGAGAAGTACTTCACAATTAACTATAGTGTTATGTCGAAAACCGAGTAGAATTTCGTGTCATCCGTGGGCCCGTGACATTGCGACATTGAAAAAACAAGTTCACACCTTATACACTAATAATCTATACATCATATTTATTCAAATTTTATCACCTTTTTAGCATTCATTAAGCCCATCCGCGAGATTAATGATTAAGAGATGATTAATACGAACCGATTGGAAGATTATGGAAGCTTGTGGAAAATTCTCATGAGAATTCTTTAATTTTGTTGAGATACACCCGTATTCGTATACGAAGGAACGATTTTGTAAACCGGCCGCGGCAAAAATTCGTTTCATTACCGGTAAACACACACATGCAATCCCGACCCGGCTGCGAGGTTAGACCCTTCAAAATCATCAGGGTAACGACGGACAGCAACGAGACTTGTGCAATCCGACTCATTAATAAGTCCGTCGAAGAGCAACGACTTACGAATGTAAATAATTGGCGCAACAGGTGAGACATAAATCTCTATCAAACGAGGTTGTGATTAAGAAGACCGTATATCAACTGACAGCGGCTCACCACACGCGACGCCCGTACCATCACGCCTAGCCACGGACACGTCTAAAGCAAACCAATCGCAGAAGTTATTTAGCACACACGTGATAACATTATTGCAATCTAGATTTGACGAACGGTAAGGCTTTTCTCTATATCCGTTTAAGCTAAGCAATGCATCCTGTTGCACCACATGTATTGTTTTTTGCGATACAGAAGTTTTTTTTTAATATAGAATTTAATGTGTGTAAATAAATAAATTAAAAAAAATAGAAATAGGCTCGCGTTTGGCTGCAATCCCACCTGACGGAAAGCGAGATGCAGCCTAGGATGTAGCACGCTCGTCTAGAAAATGCCGCTTATTTTGAATAATTCCAGATCA
>DWEC01000407.1:0-17447 GCA_018245735.1 Microceris miodesmiata
ATGGAATAGGTGGTAAGCCATACACCGGGCACAAATCCAGAATCCGAGTCAATACTAGAAATTCTAAATTAGAAAAACTCAACAGTAGCCGGTCCAGGATTAGAACCCGGGACCTCCGTATCGGCAGTCGCGCTTACAATCACTCGACCATTGAGGCAGTCAGCTAATAAAAGCATACTTTTTACTTATTTTTAACTAAACTTTAACGCGTGACGCTCGTGATACGATTTTTAAGATTTACTGTGCTATGTGCCAAATGCCTACCCATAAAATGATGGCACATGTAAGTACATTTAAAATCCAGATCCGTTCGTCTGTGACGAACTCAGATCCCTCAAAGAGGCAAATTTGTGTAGTACGTATACAGAATCTAGTTTAGAATTTAATAAAGCTTAAATGGTATCTAATTGTAATAGTTTGCGTAAAGTATCGGCAATATAGTACCCTATCAGTAACCAAAGGGGTATTTACCGCAGAAATTGCAAACTCGTGGGCATACACAAGTCCTACCCAATAGTTACTTTGGCGACCCTTAATTATATAATATATTATGGTCGTGTAGCTTAAATCGGCACTTAAGCTAACAAATGGCAGCTGTCGAGGTGTATGGAACGAGACTAGGGAAATGTCGAGGATCAGTAAATGATAGCAATAATACCAAAATTTCGGAAACTAACTCGAGTACCTACAAATTTGACACGAAATCGCTTCAGCTTTCAACGTTTATCGTTGGTTTTATCGCTATCATTTTTCATATTCCACTATCGGGAACGGATTAGAAAGTTGCTGGAGTATTTTCCACTACGTTTTTTCAATGCAAATTGTTGTTCGTACAGTTGTTTTAAAACTGTTCTTATTTACGCTTCCGATGAAGTTTATCGACTTTTATGGGGCCATAAACATAACATTATGTATAAGGTAATGCATTCTCCTAGAAATATATCATTAGAAGTCATGTAAGAAGTAACCCCGTTTAACTTCTCTGATCGCTTACCATCTGTGACAGCGTCCCGTCTCTTGTACTTTCAGATTGCGACTGGCATTTGGCTCATTGGAGACCATTAAAGCGGGATAAGAACGCCTGATAGATTAATTTTATCCACTTACCAGAAAACCCTCAATCTGTATTATAACAGCGATGTGACTGGAAAATGATTAATAATAATATTTTCTTTTAATTTGCTTTGTAGTAATAACTGTACACACATGTAGTCATGCATATGATTAAGTATGAGTATATGCTGACTGCAATAACCAGAGATAACCAATCGGTTAAGGTTTAATTTAGCATATGAAAAGACAGACATGACATATATGTATATATAATATACACACATACGCGTATTAAAAATATATATTTAATTTTTGCATATCCTAAATCAATTCTGTAATTATATAATTGCACACTATTGTCGTGGTAGAATGTATATTATGTTGTTTTTTGTATTGAAACCATCTTTGTGTGACTACATTCTACAATTACTAGAACCTACTTGCGTGTTTAAGCGCGTATAACCACCCATGTACATATTTTTATTCAGTGAGTATTATTCATTGTAAACTAATTGTTGTTATTTATTATTTATTGTTCTGCATTCCTCTACCTACCTCTTCGGGGATTACAGGCGTGAAGTTACGGTTTTTTTTACATTATTATTTTTTTTATTGTTTCATTTTGACAAGAGAAATAGACGTCGCATTAGATATATGTAGGTTTGTCCACTTAGCACTACATCTATTAGTAAGTTGTTATTGCTGTACTGGAACAGTCATGTCTTCGACGACTACCACAACTGTATCCGACAGCGGTCGGTAGTATATTAGGCGTAGGCTTTATAAGTCCTTACATTTGTCATAGACTTTCTCATCACTTAACTTATAGTTGAAAGTTATTCACAGGGCATTTACAACGCGTTTCTACTTTGCGAGCGCCATGATAAAATTAACTTGATGATATTGTAGTTTGCTCAAACATACTTAAGAAATGAAGTCACCAAGTTTCATAAAGTCTTGCCAGGTACTGCATAATGAAAGACTGCTAGAAGTTCATGAAGAGATATGTGCAATAAGATGGGATAACTATGAAAAGTTTATGCAATGTTTAACATTCTTGAAACTTCAAAGCTGTGTAGAACAAACTATGAGTACCTACATACATTTGTTGAAACTGATGAAAGTTGAACAGAATTGGACTGTTCTACTTCATTAGTACCCGTATTGTTAACGTTCTCACGAAGTTTAATAGAACATTCGTTTATTTATAATGAAATATTACCTTTCGAAGGACTGCAAGAAGCAGAACTGCAGAAGAACTGCAATTGGATTTGCCGTGGATGCAGCATAATTATGTTAAAACCTAAATTTTCCATAGAACAACCTTCTTATAAAAAATAACTATAAACACAATACTATCCGTTGTAAAACATTCCGCAGGAACCTGCAGCTTAGAATTCTCCATTCTTCTCTAAGGCGTAAGAAGTCTATCAAATCATACTTAGTAGGGTAACTGATAATGGACCTAAACCTTTTATTGCGAAAGAAGTTTAATATAAGATAATATGATAATAGATCGTACGATGGTGGTGATGATGATGACTGGACACCGTATTTACGAGGCTTCGACCTGATGTGCTGTGCAGAGTTTTAGAAAATATCTTATGTAATACTTTTGTCCAATGTTAAATCCCTCAGAGAAGTTTTTGCAGTACAAAGGCAATTAGAGTGAGGCTCGGAAAGCATAATTTAGTAAAAAAAATGTAAGCTCAGTGTACAAAAACAACATGAAATTCTAAGAATGATGCCTATGGAACTAATTATTTTTCCTTTCATCTAGGAAAGTTATTAGATTGAATGTAGATTATATCCGTTTCAGATTATAACGGCCAATTCTTCTATAAATTCTAATTTTTAATTTTGACACAATCAAATGAACGCAGTTGATGTGTACAAAGCTTTGGCTTAGCGAGCTAGAATAGTTCTTTAATGCACTGAACTAGAAAGCTGGTAGGATTCGCTACTTTTATTTGTCTACACAAATAAGTTCGGTCGGGCAGAGCAATTCAACTTAGAAGTCTAAAATTCTTACGGCTATTCTGTGAGCCTTGCAAATCACAATTGTGACCTTTTCCTTTAAAAAACATAAATGCGTTCCTGGGATAAAATGTTGCTACGGTGGAAGAAAACATTACGAGAGACTCTGTAACCCAAAAGGTCTCCATGATTGGGTTATTAGAATTTGCAGTCAAACAACTGCTGTTTTTTTAAATCTTATTCCACCACATTATATGAGAATTAAGAAGTGGAGAAGGTGATGAAAGTAATATTATTAGAGCAAAGTAGAGCTAGGAATATTATAACAGTAAAGATAATAGACTTAAACAAATATTATCAAGTTTGTCATCTTCATCATCAGCCTATCTCAGTCCACTGCTGGACATAGGCCTCCCCCAGTGAGCGCCATCGCGCCCTGTCCTCGGCTTGTCGCATCCAGCATCTGCCTGCAGCCTTGGACAGAGTGTCTAAGACAGTCAGCAGTGGACTGAGATAGGCTGATGATGATGATGAAGAATGAAAATATGCAAATAGTAACAGATATCTTTAACTATTGTTCAGATTAATCTATCGAGGACAGTCTCGGGAACTTGCCAGTAATATCTCCGCGCCCTAAATCCTGACAAGTTACCGCCATAACCGAACGGATCATGTACGTGTCTAGCTTTCAAATAGGCAGTTTACAAGTACGTAGTTAATTCTAAATTGGAGATTTCCAGTTCGAAATTATATCAAATGAACGACTAGTGCATGAAAGGAACATTAAAGTGAAATACGTAAAGGTTTAAACTACTAATATGCATGTCAAATGTTCAAATCATTTATTAGTCATTCGTGACTTTATGTTTTAATAAAGTTTGTTCAGATGTTTTCATATCACAACATCAAGCCCAATATCTTGCCAAGCCAAATATCTTGTTCCTCACAGACCTGATCTGTCTTATCTTTTCTACATTCAACACAGTATTTAAAGCTCACCTATAAAACCCCTTTTTTATTTTGACCAGAATCATTTACCTAATAGCAATCAAAATACATGCCTATGTCCTTCGATTGTACATACGGAATGGTTTAAGAATGATATATGAAATCTGCACTTCCTTTCAAACAAGGTAGTGTCAACCGATCGAGAATGTACCCATATGTATGTATGTACGTGGCCAGTTTACAAACGGACACGGGTGTGGACGTTACATTGTAAGCAGTACGCTGGAAAAATCTGCTTGCTGATCAGTTTTCGACACGTATTGACACGTAAAACTTCTGCTGCGGCAGGAAATTTTAACTCGAATGAAAATTTTCGAGTCGAGAAAATTTTACGTTTTGGTGCACCTTACTTTTTATTGAATCAAAAACATTACAGGTTAAATTTTAAGGTTGATTAATGGCAATGCCTCTAAATTATAAATAATATGTTTTATTTCTACAAATAATGTACATTATGAAACTGATAGATCCGTCTTTAGTTACTCTGTATGTATTTAATATACGTAAATGTATTTGTGCATACATACCTACATACATACGTACCTACATGTAAAGAATTTCGCAGTTCAACAGATCACTTATCGTACTTGAGTTTCACGGACCTGATGCAAATGCTACTTCATTTTTCTAACGTCTCTGGTCAAAACTATTATGCATATTGCATAGTGCTTTTAATTCAATCCGAAATACCCAAATTTATACTATTCAATTAAAATTAATTCCCAGGTCAGATTGGATGTAGGCGTTTATGAGTTCCGTTACAGAAAAGTACCAAAACTTCTCAAAGTCAAACAAAATTGTACTATAAACAGACAAGCAGAGCTCACTATACCATTTTGACCAGCACTACTCGTAGTATGAAGCCCTGTTGAGAAACACTAAAACTCGTACGTGCTTAATTTGTATAATGTCTGCCTGATTAGACACCGTCTTTTGTGTGTAAGTATGTTGGAGAATTCGGCATACTACATATATTTGAAATGTATGTACATATGTAGTCCTAATGCGGTTGCAGATTTCAAACAATGCAGTTTAGAAACGCTGGGCGCAGTCTAACCTCAACGCGTGACCGCTGACGGCTAACAATTTCGAATGTAACTGTGATTGAGGGGTATGTTAATTAGTAACTGTTTATACCTAATCTACGTGCCCATCGTTGGGATTATATTACGGGCTGAAATCCTTAAGAAAAGGCCACTTCTAATAATACATTTACAACTTGTGAATATATTATTAGAATTTGGGGATACATTTTGATAATGTATTCATATCGGCGATCCCAACCTTTATACATGGTGTGTAATGCAAACCACCAATATTGTTACTATTAACTATTATGGCCTCGGCCCCATTTGAGTCAAGTCATCAAATAACTTTTTATTTGTATGAGTATGCTATTTTCCTAATGTTGACATTGCTGCAATCCCTTGAACGCAAATTTGCAGTTTGTGAAAATGGAAAATAAAATGTATATTTATATTTATACTACCGCATAACCGCAATTACAGGTCGACACGTCATTCCTGGTAATATGCGTAAAATTTATGTTTATCATATTTATTAACACTATTATTGTTTTTTGACTTATAATACCCACTATTAGCATGGATTCTAGATTTTCGTTCGTTGTATCACAATAGAATTATGGCCTATTCCATGGTGAATGTATACTCTTCTGACTACATGTTTGCTAAAATACAGACGTAAGACCTTTGTGTTATGCTAATGACATTTTACATTGTTAAACATGATACAGTAGAGTTATGTTGATAAAAAAGCAACATTTGTAAAATGAAACACAGTCCTTATGGCTGATCCCGACAAGTCGCCCCGTGTCCGAGCGACGCGACGTGCGCGGCTTGCGAATGGCAAATCAACCTCGGCGAAGAGAACAACTTTACTTATTCGTTTATCCTTTATGTAGTGCTTTGTGCGCGTTTTATGATTTAGAAGTATGGCTGGTCTGTTAGGATAGCTATATTTGGCGGTCGGTGCTCGCTGCCTACCTTGTAAAAGACCCAACATGCCAAAATAATAATAATCGTTATAAATGATGTTATCATGTTAGGCGACCGTGAAATCATGTCGATTGATAACGTTAGGGTATTTAAAACTAATTTTTAACAAATTTGTTCTTCTTAGAAGTGGTGCCGATTAGGGGACGCCTATGTCCAGCAGTGGACATCTAGAGGCTGATGATGATTGTTCTTATCAACGCCGTAAGCACCTAGGTAAAATAACTCAAAGCTGTTTTGTGTACAGATTTTCAATACCGGATCGATTCAATTGGTTTTTGAACAAACAAATGAATTCTTTTGACATTCACAAAGCTTAATACACTTGAATGATCCTCGCGTGTTTATGGTTGCGACAGTTGTGTAAATTCCCAAAGAAATTAAAACAATTCCGTATATGAATAGGCTGACTATTTGAATACTGAATTATCAAATTATTGTCTATTGCTATTGGACACTAACTAGTACCACTGGATTTTTATAATTTAAAATTCCTAGGAGTGACTCGGAGTTTGGAATTGTGCCTGGTGTGTGGTAATAGGCTCACCACCTATCCCATTGTGGGACTTAAATTTAACTGATGAAACGTGGGACTGTACTACACTCCTCTGCCTACGTCTTCGAGGATTACGGGTGCGATGTTGCGTAATAATTTGCCATTGTAACGTCTTTGCCATGATTTCAAGATACCCAATAAGCTAATAAGTAATGTATGGATATTGACATGCCCACAAGCGACTTTGTCTTCCGATCCCTATTTAATATGTCATCTTATAGTTTACAAAGATATAATAGAAGGAGTACTACCTAAGAGAAACGATGTTTACAAAATATTTTTCTCTTTATATCTGGTACCGACATTGTTTAATCATATCTAAGTAAAATCTCCGACTCTATTTCTGTCTATTTATCTCTGTACATGTATTTTTTAGATTGTTCTGTACATTGTACGAGAAATGTAAATAAAAACGAGTTTAATTGGAAAAATATATTTGCGAAGTGCCAGTTGAAATGTAATAAATGTAACTATTCTATTTATCAATACTGGAGTAGCATGGTGGAGTAGGCTCCAAACCTCGCAATTTACTAAGAGACCTGTCCAATTAATGAGACAAAAACCTTTACAACTCCATGCAATACTTTAATTTGTAGTTGCTCGGATCAAATTCTTGTTATGATCAGCAGCAACTTGCATAAAGCAGATTTTATTTCATGAAACTTCATAGAATCAATTACATATCATAGCATCACGCATATGGTTCTCCAAACGGGTAGACAGAGGATTGTATTGCATTTCAACATTTTACCAATTATGCTATACATTCCATCGTGTAATAGAAGAGACAGAGAGAAATATATATTTAAAGAGACGTTTTAAAGAAGAGATTTAGAAGAGCTATGAGTATCGGAACGTTATAAGTGAGATGAGATGCAGTGGCATGCGACTGCAATAAAATGGGCATCAGGCGTCCTACGTGCTTCAGCAAGAGAGCCGTACGTGATAACTCCTCACAGTGAACGCCACTCTCAACGCCCGTAAACTATTCATGACAAATAGAATAGGGAAAGAGGTCAGGGCGAACGAAACGATGCTTAATATGCAATAATCAGTACATATATTTACCAACGTACATTAGAAACAAAAGAACGTAGATTCAGCCACCTATACACGGATATACGGTCGTACGTATATACGGTTTTAATACGCTAAAGTTCAAAGTGTTGGGGTAAAGTTAAGCCTTCAGCTACTCGTAGTAACATACATAAAGAAGAAAAATTAATACTTAGAAATAATCTATATAGAACGTAATTAAAGGGTTTTGAAAATTCGTTTAATTTTAAAGGTAAATATAAATTTTTATTACAATTGTAATTCAAATTTAAATTTAATATCATAGAACTTTTAGTATGATCGAATACACAATTAAAACATCACATATACGAACAGTTTTGTTGCCGAAATTCTATATACCTAGTTCATGTCAGAAATATTTCTACCTAACGTGTGTGTGAAAGATACATACATACGTATGTATATGCGGAATGCGAGAAACGTACTGAAGTAGTCCCTTATAAGCCATTATATAACAGCTATTCATCACTTACACGTGACATTAACTGAAACTATAATTTATTGCCTTATACATACATCGGAACTCGTAATTCAATCAAACAGACGCAAAGGCAAAGAATATTAAACAACATCACGTCCGTATTTGCCCGAAGGGGTAGATAGAGGAGTGCAGTACTCCCACATTTGATTCGTCATGTTATACTTCCCCAGGGGATAAGGAGCGAGCACAAATCCAGGCTTCGATCTACTAGTGGGAACTTCAGTTCGAAAAACCCATTAGTACCCGCGCCCGTGGATCGAACCCAGGACCTATCGATCAGCAGTCGCGCTTAAAACGGTTCGATCAAAGAGGCAGTGATAGAATATTATATATTTCAAAATGTTCGCATCACTAAACTCATTGACAAAATTTAAAAGTATTTATATTTTTACTTTAACTCAAACTGTTAACGCCAAGAACACGATCGGCAGCCTTATCACGCTTTTTAAATTCTCAGAAGTCAGTAGTCCGACCGACTGAACTTTATATTGCTCCATTGTTCCGCGCTCTGGAGTTAAAAGATAATGATTTAGCAAAATCTTTTTTTCATAAAAATAACAAAAAAACACCATTTTTGGGAATTCTTTTCGAACGATTTCCTGTTACTGGAAACGCTATGTGCTTTTTTACGCAAAAATAAAAACGTTATAATTACAATGACTTTTTAAACAAAATATCGAGTGTTATAATAATTAATTTTCTATAAAATTCGACTCTTATAAAGACTACGCAATTCATTACTGTGAACATTTTGATTGATAAAAACCCATTACGCCTACGAAGCGCCACTCGACCAGTGTAATAAATGAATAAGCGTTCGAATTATCAGTGTTCTCTGAAAATTAATGTCACATACCATGTTTGCACGGCGTTCCGGCCGTTTTCCAATCAGTCTGTACCGACGGAGCAATAAACTGGACATCACGTCCGAACGTGTCGCTCTGCCGGTGTTGCCAAATACGAAATTACACAGGACGTCTCGATTTCCAACTGCGCCCAAACCTTTCCAACGAGACCCTTTTGGGATAACGGTGTAGCCGTGGGATTTCTTAATTAAATGAATTGCTTTTCGACATTAGAAACTATTTTTACTTTAAGTAATAACTGTAAAGCTTCACGAGTACCTGACCTTTTTTTATATCTTTGCTTTGTCAACTCAGGGCCCCAATTTACTCTGATAAAAAAGTTACCATTACTTGTCTTCTGTTAAATTAATATGGAGTGTGAGCAATGGAAAGGTTTTCTAAAAATATGTGGAGTACAAAAATTTCAAGTTAATTGGTACTTTCAAGTTCCGATCGACTCTTTCTCATTCATGGTTCAAAATAGCTCGTAAAGAGCATTCGTTTCCTGAATGAACTATAACGTCCACACGTGCGGTGAATTTATATTTAGTAAGAATTTTTTTTGTTTAATTTTACTATGCAGGAAACGTCTAGCAAAATCTTTTACTATGACTATAATTAAATATTGCACCAATTAATATTAATACAAGACGATTACTATTTTTTTTGCAGATAGAAAATCTTAAATCTCTTAAATATTTTAAGAATTAAATATGAAATGTATTAAAAGCTATAGATTTCTTCTTTAATGTATTGACACCGAAAATAACGTACATGTCCGATGTGTAATGATGAAGATGTAATGTTAATTGATAGAAACAGAATCGGATAGAATGAATGGCTACGAGTATTGAAATCCGGTCCTGATAGTTAAAATTAGGAGAGCGATTGTAATTCTAACGGATGGATATAAATCAAAAGACCTGCTAGTCAAATTATTTAAAATGATTATTTAAATATAAAAATACATATCAGCTAAATTAAAAAAGCGAGTAGGGCGGTATTTAATAATAATATATTTTATTGTGTTCAAAATAGGAAAATAACTAAAAAAACAAAACAACGCAATCGATACGAAAGAAGGTGTCAATATTATTCCGGCCACGCATGTACATTCCATTCAGATCTGGCTAGCGTTAGTTAAACGCAAAACATAAAAATATAAAAAAAAACCCAATAAACCGGCAAAGAGAATCAACCGTTCCAGTTTTAATTTCGATTCCTATATTTATTACTTCGCCGCTGGCAACACTAACGGCCCCGTGACAAACTACTGGCACCACTGATCCAACTAGCCTAGCTACACGCTCGCTCGCATTGATGGACGAATTTAGATTTATCACGCACTGTTGTTTGCTTTACCGTACACGTCCCAGTTGATACGGTGGCCTTTGTTGCCCTACAAATGTTGGAAAACTTCCCACTTCACATATTCATCCGAAAGCTCGTATAGAAATTCGTTGACAAAACCAGTTGCAGGATTTCTATATTGCGCGTTGTATTGGTCGTGTATTGTAGAAATCGCGTTAGTGAGTCAAATCAAGCTACTAATATAAACAAAATAGCTAATGAAAGCAATTTTAAACCAAATAAAATAAAATCAAGGTAAAAATATTTTAAATCGTATCTAACTTACTCTAGTGTTGCAATCGCGTAGTACGTTCCAAATTTAAATTACTAATACACTTTAACTACTTTTAACCTGCTGCATTGGTTGTTTATATGTTGTTAGTTACGTTTACCGTTTAGGAATAATATTTATTAATATAATTATAAATGATAATATTCGAATGTATTAAAAGGTTATATTTTTATTTATTAACCGTTTCAAAACATTGTGCAGTTACAGTAAACTACGGTTTTTAATTCTCTTAAATTCCTTTAATTATAAGTACATTTCGCATTTTAATACAACACTAATTAATTGAATTCCCCATGAAAATACTTAAGTACATACCTATTATAATATTGTATTTGTTATGTACATACATATATTATAATATATACATTAAACATAATTAAAACTATTTATCGCAAAATTCACACACAATACGTTGCACTTTTCTAAAACGCGTTCCGTTAATAATTGATTTAGACTTATGAATAACCCTTTGTTATATCAATAATTATTCTATATTCTCAGAAATTCCCACTGATAGCTTATCCTGTGTCACTATACGTGGGCTGATGACGGTTTATGTTATATTATATGTATTTTCTAAGATTATTTTTCATAAGCAAATCTTTTGGTTGGCGTTTCTAAGAACATGTGCGCGCTTGTTTTTATCAGAAAGTTATAATAACAAAGTTATAAACTTACCATAAAAGGCACTTAAAATGTCTATGAATTTCTACTTCGCTGAATATTTTGAAGGTTATTTATCCAGGTGTTATGAGATTGTTGTGTATATAATTTAATAATATACCCTATAATAATAGTAAAAATTTTCTAAACATCGATGTGCGTGTAACGAGATAAATGAATTTAGAAGAAGCGTGTCAAAGCTGCAAAGATACAGAATATCGAACTTGGTGTTCGCTGTCTACTACGTACTCTTACGGAGTAGACAAAGAGGGAGTAAGATAGAGAATACCTCACGTCAAGTCTCTTACGAAGTACACGGAGACGGATGAAACAGTGAGCACCTCGCCTCAGGTCTCTTACGGAGTATACAGAGACGGAGTAGAGAAAAAGTTGGAGAGTCAGGTCTCTATCTGATGTGGTGATGTAATAAATACAATGCAAAATAATATATCTATTATACGAGCTATGTTCAATTATATCTCATGTCTAATTTCGTAATAATAGTTATCCATAAAAATACAACTGTCGTACGGTGTCGTATGAGTATATACGGGTATAGTATTGTAGTATAGGGTAAAGTTTAGTATATACGGATATGGACGATTTCTTATTAATTATTTATTGGAGATGATTATATAAAATAAACGAATAAATACACTCGTAGGCGAAACGTACTTATCAAATTGAAGCAATATTTTTTTATCAGCAATCTATCCTCATTAATTTCCCAAGAGCTCTCAAAAAATCGATTTGCTTAAGCGTAAGGATTTTTTTTCCAGTATGTCAGTTTTATTTTAATGTTAATATTGTTACTTCGTAGAAAAAATATACGCCGGTATATTTGTGGATGTAAAACGGAATTTATCAACCATCAGGTTAGCGCAGCACAACAGTTTGGGACCAGGTGGTTAAGTGTGGAAATGCTTTTGCTGACACAGCTTGGAGCACATACATAGTTTTCTAAATACTCTTATGTTAGAAAAGTGCGGTTCAGTAATACATTAATAGGTATCAACCTTTACTACCTTGATTATAATAAACTTATATAACATCCACTTGTAATCCATTATCCACTTATAATCCATTTCTCCTTATCTGTCAGTCAAACATTCCAATCCAATCGAAAACCGCGTCATACTCTTTCAAAAGTGCAGTATGATAAATCAATTTGTCGAACGTAGATTCCATTTTCATCTTCAAATTGCTAGATGACGGGTGAGCGTGGGTAGACAAATCTTATTTACGTCCTACGTTTTCTCTTCTCTCCTTCACTTGAAACACATAATGAAAAACATAGACTCTATTGGTTATAATTAGGTAGTTTTAACTGCTAATAGAAATTCGATATTTCCAGTATCAATTCCTAGTAGTGGTGGGGGAGTATAGAAATAGGCTCACGACCTATTCTGATGATACCATGGTGAGACGTAAACTTAACAGGTAAAATATGGGAGTGTAATACACTTCTTTGCCTACCCCTTCGGAGATTACTGGTGTGATGTTGCTTTTTTTATTTGTTACCTTAATGCATTGAGCATCATTATGATATAAAGACGTCATCTTAAATAAGTGTATTTTCTAACGCGAACCGCTACTCTTACTAAAAATAATAAAAACTAAAACTATCGAGTGTCGTTTATACCCTCCTGTAATGATATTTACACGAGCGTCTCCCGTGTTTGCGTTTCCAGCTTTTTCGTTCGCAAAGTAACGAAATTCAACTTGTTCCTTACATAAAACATTGAAATTTATATGCAAATTGTTTATTGGTACGTTGACGATATGAGAGCGAGAAAATGCAAAGAAAAAGCATGAGGGACATAATGAGAAAGGTTTAGTAAACATACAACATTTCTTAAAAGTAAATTGAGTAAACAGCGGTAGAATGATAAAACAAATAAGTAAAGATACTTTAATATTCGAACATACTCAAATTTGAAATATATGCCGATGCAGGAAATCAAAGGAATTTTAGCAGCCATGTAGGTATACGACGAAAATGCTTTCATTCCACTAATTAAAACGTCTTGTATGAAGAAAGCATCTATGTTTGTCAGTTTAATATACTTGTTTTATCGATGAAATACACATTTCATTTTTTGTTCCTTTCTTTGTCACAATTCCTTTGAAAAGATGTGAGTTTCTTTATCCACATATTATTTGACTTTTAGTGGAAATAATAAAGTAAACGTGTAGGCAGAAGTCGGAAGAAGCCTTTGTCGCCGTTAGATGAGAGTAAATACCCTAGAACAACTATTTCAAAATATTGATATCAGTTAATAGTAGTGGTTATTAAAACTAGCAATTCGAATCAGTAAATAACATAACTCTACTAATAAATTCAGACAATGGACTAATGCAGTCAATGTAAAATCAGTCCAATAAAAATTATTGTGGTTAGAAATAGGGTCCGTCCGTCGTAGCTTAACAGTATATGCTAATATATGTATAATCTATACGTATAACTAGTGGAAAGTAAATTACATATAAATGTCATATCAATTTAAATGTCATATAAATGTAAACGTCATATAAATATAAATGTCATATAGATGTACGAGTAAATGGCGTATATATGTAAATGTCGTATAAATGTAAATGTATTATCAATGTAAATGTCATATAAATGCAAAATTTCTATTAAAGGATGTCATAAAAATTATTAATACCTATAATTTTAGCAATTCCTTTATATTATTAACGTCTTCTATTTTAAACACTACGCGTGGGTACTCGCAAAATCTATGCGTGGGTGTCTTGAAAAGTAGACTTAATGAGCTATAAGTTCTTATTAATTTTGGGCACTAATTGGAATCTAAATTAAACTATAAAACAATATATTCAAAATTTAAAACCTAATTTAGGAAGAACACCTTTAAATTTACGAAACATCTTACATTATTTGTTATACCTACATTGGTCTACGAAATATCTATATCATTATAATTATTATGTTCCAATATTAAATAACCTTTCCGAAATTTTCCTAATAACACGTCGATTCAGAACGAATAGATTTATTTCATTCGTACCCATGAGTCCATTAATTATACTCCTGCTATAATCTCGTCGGTAAAAGACATTGTTCGTATAATATAACGTAAACGTTAGTAAATGCAGTGGAATTTATGAAAGCGTTTCGGTAATACTTATTCAGCTGTTATCCTACTAGCTACTAGAAGTTATCTGTGAAAGGTTCCAGAGTCGTTCGTGTGAGGCGAGCTAATGGGCATGCAGGCAACATGTTATGTACGAGTATGTATATGCATGTAATCACCGTCTGATTTCCGACATTCTGCTTAAATCATATTTATAAATAATCATGTTATTTAATTTCACTCAGTTGTAGGAAAAGAACCGAAATCCACAGAGGAGTGAAAAGGTTAAATATTTTTCTCAACCTAATATATTACCATAATTATATATAACCTTTAATATAATTGGTTTTCGCATAAAAGTTTAAATATAATAAACGGAAGCAGATATCCACATAAGTGCTTTTAGTTGAGACTAAACCTGATAATCATGCTTGTCTTTCTCCCTCGCAGGAAACATTAACGTAAGTTGAGATATTAATTGAGGTAGTAATATAAATTACTTAATTATTTATAACTAGTAGTAAACTGTTATTTAAATTTATAATTATGTAATAATAATCAACATATATGACCACTTTATATATGATGGGCTGTACGGTAATTATTATTCAATTTTTATTGAGTAAATACAGTACATTTAAGAAGAGATACCGTGAGTAAAATGAGCAAGGATTTTATGAATAGGTCTCATTAGCAAAATGGTGAGATGTTGAGATAGATTCCACGCTGGAAGTTATCAGTGAAAGCTCACGAAAAGCTTTAAAATGCGATATGATCGTATATTATCTGTGTAGCTAGATTAATAGAACCAGTCGTAGATTGACCGCGGGTCGCCGTCAGGTAGCCGGGGGAAACCATTTCAGTCCCAAACGTATTAATGAGAACCGATGGAAAAAGTATATAATAAATGAGGTCCGCCTTCTTACGCGTATATATTTTTGTCGTGTCCTTTCAAACCGATATAAATAGATTTCACGTTTAGGAAACTGATTTTCCAAATTATATGTTTCAACGTAGCCATGTTTACTAACTCGTATTATCTTCTTATATTCGGTTTATGTTTTGGACCACATCACTGTATTAATAGAAGCGTTCGTCTATACATACCAAAATTTTAACAACTACGATGTAATACAATTTCTCTTCGTAAACAGTAAAAGTATGATTTTCTCCACCAAGTTGGTCATTACTAAGACATAATGATCAACATTTCTTACTTAGCATAAAACTTAAGCGCTAGAACATTCTACGTTATTCCAAGGATAAATGTTACATAGAGCTGCTTAATAAAATCGATAGCCCGAGAGCTCTGGGGAAATTAATGAAGATAGACCGCTCAAACAAAAGTCGCAATTTAAATACATGTGTTGCAACTTCATATATTCCTCTTTGTAATACATATTCGATATTGCAATTTTTGAAAACAATATATTTAATACAATTTTTTTTTAAATTATTATAGCGTTCAGTTTATATATACACCTTCAGGATATATATTGTCCTATAGAAGATATACATCATCCTATAGGCAGAGAAATTTTATCGACCTTTTAGTCGTTCCACCATTGGAGTTGGGCCTCCTCTCAAAATTCAGTCTGTCACGCTAGTCAAGTGCGGGTTGGCAAACTTCCGTCAACTTTGCAGTCTCGTTGGCTTCGGAGATTTCTTATTTCCTCTTCAATCTGTATTTGGCCTATTTGATGAAGCTCATTCATTTATTTAACCACCAACATCAATAACCTTCAGTAAACAACACATTCTAAAAAAGAAATGCAAGGTACATACGAGTATCACACATATCGTAAAACCACCTACCGTATCGGTCGCTCTCGCTAAGAATTATCCCTCTCAAAGGCTCCTTGTGTAAACCAAGCATAATTGTGCGGGGAGCGAGCGAGCACCGTAAATTCACACTCGTAAATTGTTGCAAAAGTTCTAGCATAAAATGGATAAATGGCAAAACCTGTAACCAACGCAGAGTTAGATACGGCGGTTGGGAAATTTTAAAAGCTCTTAAATATTACAAGAAACTTAAAAAAATAAAGTATTATTCTTTATAAATACTGTCTGTTCAGTCTCATTGCAGTTCGAAGCAGAAGAGAAATTTTATCACTATCAAGGACGAAAGACGGATCAATACTTAGCCGTAATTATGTTTATTAAAAGCACAATAATACGATAATCAAAAAATTACTTTAATGAAATCATACTTTTGTACATAAATATGTCTGTCAGAAAACAATATTAAAACTTAAACTTATGTTAGAAAGGGCTCTACAGCAATATATGTTGTATTGGGACATCATAATATTTAAAAAGCTGATCGCATTACTTTTTCAAAGCGCAACGCTGTTAAACAGTAGCTACCTCTTTGTTTTCGTCCGAAGATACAAAAATATATTGCTTATAATACAGCATACTACTTTCTGTAAAATATACAGTTGCTTTGAAAATATCACCTGAAAGCCAAATATTAAAATGTAATTAACTCATACAAAAATATTAACAGTGAAAAAAAATATTCAAATTAGTATATGGATACACGAATTGTTATACATACATTTTTAATACATAAATTTTAAATCATTAATTTTTAATACATGTGTTAATACATTACATACAATAAGTGTTAATACATTAATTGTATAGGTACCGTTAAGGTCATACTTTCGATCCGAAAGCATCAGTTAAATTTATCTGTGTGCATTAGTGACTGTGTGTGTTTTGCTCTTATTATAGCCATTTCGTAGATACAAAGGATTTATGCTACGTTGCATCCACTGTCCATAAGACCAATATTAAATAGTACATGTATTTCTCACTGGCTTTCATTAATTCATTAGATCTCATTATGCAATATCGGCCGATACATCACAACATGTCTTATATACGTTAATTATATATAATACGTCATGTTATTCGAATATACAAATCAATTTAAAGTGAGCGTGTTATTTTGAATAAGACGTGTTGCAGAAGTAATGGCAGCACTGCGCCGGAAGCGGAAACCGAAACGGAATGGTATTTACGAG
>DWEC01000408.1:0-17429 GCA_018245735.1 Microceris miodesmiata
ATCCCTGGTTTTTAATGGATATTAAGTTAGTTAACGCTAATTAATAATAAAAATAATATAATAATCGACCTATTTAATATTCCGCTGTTGGAATATGGGTTTCCTTTCATATTGAGAGGGAGGGAAATTATGTACTTACTACATCGGTTCCCACAATTTCCCTGATTCCTTTTTTATGTTCTTATTATCGTTATGTCTGTTCCTGATTACGAACAGAAGACCATAATAATATATGTGACTGTGGTATTTATATGTAGGTGGTGTTGTCCATGGCGAAATATCGATAGAGCCTAATGGTATCCGTGCAATAGTGTTGCAGTTCTGCGTTCCTTATACGACTTCTGTTTTAATTCTTGCTTTTTACCCAAAACAAGTACTGTGGTCATGGAATGTAGAATTAATTCACACCATTAAAAATTGTGGCTTGCGCCATGTAGGTTCTTGCCCGTAATCTCCACGCTGGGCATGCGGAGAGCTGAAGATCAAGCTCAGTGGCGTGCCATTTTAGAGGCATATGTCCAGCAGTGGACGGGAATAGGCTGATAATGATGATGATGAATGATGTTTAAAGATTACTGCACTAATCTGGGACATTAAAATGATAACAAATGTACGTTTGTCAATATAATTTTTTGCAAGGCCATTTAAGTTACGGTCTTGGTTTAGTTCCCGTAATACTAGATACACATCTGTTAGTAAAAGGCCTCAGCAATAGACCTCAATATTGGTGCATGCTTAATGAATGAACTAAATAATTTATTAATTACTAATTAATCAATTGATTACTAATTAAAGTAATTAATACATTATCTGGTTCATTTATTAATACGACTGTTCATTTATTAATAATCCATCGACATTTCCTTTGTACGAGTCGTTCATTAGTACGATCTACATATGTACTCGTAATGCTCTATAATCGATAACAAAATTAGAATAATTAAATCCAGAATTAAATTCGTTTTGATGTCAAACTGGGACGGAACATGACAACAAAGGAACTCTTTTTGCTGGTGTACTTTACCAAATGTTCATAACAGTTTTGTTTTTTTTATCACCAAACATTAAAGTTATTATCATCACCTCCAATCCTTTTTTATTACCGCCGGAGAGTCTTTTCACATAATGAAAAGAGGCCACAGGCCAGAGCCTGCCATGTCACCTAGTACGAGTTAACGGGCTTCCCCTGCCTTATAAAACGTTATGAAGAATTTAAAGATGAGCTGGTTTTCTCACCATGTTCTTTTCCACCTTTACAGAATGTGACATTCTAATTTTAACATAACACGTGCGAATGTATCAGTAAATTCTATTGTTGATGTTTTTAGTACATTTAATAAATATAGCAGATAGTAAATGTTTGTCAAGCCATTAATTATCAGAAGCTGTTATTAATATGCAATACATTTTGTACCATTATGATACGCCAGAAATCATTGAACAAACAATGATCAGCACGCCGTGCCTAACTCTAACCGACCGAGCTTTACTGAAAACATATCAATTTCACATTTAGAATATTCCACCATATTTATTCATTAATTTGTGTGCAATGATTTCTGATGTAGATAATTTGAATGATTATTAATAGACATGCGTGTCATTACTAACGTATTCATTGTGTTCGTGTTTTATTTCATCATCATCAATCTTTTATGGTTTCATGGTTGGACACAGGTCTCTTAGATCGAGAAGTCTGCGACTGTAGCCAAGTGTGAGATGGCAGTCTTCACACTCCTTAGAGAAAGTAATGGAGACTTCTTTGATGTGCAGGTTTTCTCACGATGTTTTCTTGACACTTACAGCCAGTGATATTTGTTTAAAAGTAATGTTTAAAGTGTCCTTATTGAACTTTGATGCGGAGTTATGTTTAATCTTGGAAAGGGTATTGACTACCTAAATATTTTTTGTAACGAAAACAAAATATTGCAAATAATGGAAAACAAATTTTTTGTGGGTATTAGTTTTGAGTCGTGCTAATATTTTGATCATTTTCGTAATAAATTTCTTATAGATTGTTTCTTATTCAATTATATTAGTACCTATGTAATCGTTGAAAATTAACTTATTCTTCAAGATGAGGCAACCTTCCTGGAGAGTAATCTTAAGAAATCCTATACTATGGAAATAGGTACTACAGGATTTTTTTACTACGATCATCATCATCATTATCAGCCTACTCCCGTCCACTTAGGTCTCTTCAATGGCACGCCACTGAGCTCGATCTTCAGTTCTTCGAATTCACGCACGGCCAGTCACTTTGCGTATATCGTCACTTCACCTAGCTGGAGGGCGTCCTACGTTTGCCAACAGAATCTCACCTGCGTGTGTAAACAATTTCTGTTATACGAATATTAAGCTTGACCTAGACGCTCCTTGGCCGAAATAGATACATTCCATTACCATCACACCAGCTTGTGGATTGGTCTAAATCTTCTTGGGTAACTATTCGACCAATCTCTGATCGTAAGCAACGGAATAATTCAGATAATTCAGATAATTGATAAAGTCTAGGTACCATCGATTCAGAACAAATGGGAATGTTAAGGAGTTATGATATTTTGTAAGTTATTATTTAGTGTAACTCCTAAGTTTATTTATTTTAAAGTTTGAAAGCAATTATTTTCTCTTGTGTTGAATATTATAATTGTTTGTTCTGATTTTTCTTTACTTCATTGAGTTTTAATAATACTTTTATTTATAATGTACATTTGTATCAACCATGGCGCGCTTATGATGACCAGATATGTTACATAATCACCTATTTTCGAGAGTCAGAGGACTCCGAAATCGGCCTGCTTATATGAATGTTGAAGAAGCACGGCAGGTCTGTACGATTGTTTGACGCTCTATGTTCTCTGCTTACCACATAAGGTACCTGATATCAAGATATGTACATAATTATGTTCAAGTATGTTTAGGGCAACGAGAAATAATTTTTGGCTTTAAATTGAACGAAAATAAATAAAAACTAAAGAAATTGTTTTAAACTGCCTTGTCGAGTTGTTGCGAACACGACTGCTGGTCACGAGGTCCTGGTTTCCAACCCTGAGCTGGGCAGTATATCAATAAATTTTTAATGTAAAATTCATAGCACGAAGTTATTTTAGATGAAGTCAGGTGTGATGCAATTTTATGTCCCTTTAAAAGATCCCCATGGTATTACGATTTGTTGGGTTGTAGATACTAAAGTTGTATAAGGATAAATGTATTGTTTCCTTTTAAAACCTTTTGTTTTCATGAAATTTTGAAGGACTTTCCTTAGCACAGGATCACCGAAAGTGAATTACGTGTAATATTATTTATATTTTTATTTAAATTTGTTTTTGTTAGGTATTATCTTTCAGGCTTTCGGTTTTCTATGTTCTTTTTTCTTTCAGTCGAAAGATGCCCTTTTAATTTTGACTGAACAAATTTATTTTTCTGTATTTATTTATATATTTCTATGTTATTTTATGCCATTTCAGTGGGTAAGCATTGCCCGTGTTTTGTTCATTTGACGATAGACAGATAATATCAGTTCTTATTTTACAGTTGTGATAAGTGTAACACTAATATTCTTTTTAACAATTTACACAAAGTGCACTAAGTCCTACTAAGAGTCCTATATCTGGATACTGTTCAACACCAGTTGCAGCATTCATGGGGGACACTGGCCGCTTGTGGCAAGTAAATAGGACAGGAGAGAAATTATATTACTGGTTGTATTTATATAGCAATTTGGGCCTAATAAATTTTGAGTAAACTTATGTTTAAGTAGAACAAAGGTACTATCATTCTACGTACGTACGAACTCATCGCACGATTTAAAATCACAAACTATTTTAGAAGTAAATGTGTTATTTATATCTCGGAAACAAATTGCATAAATATTTATTTTTATTTATTTATTTCTTATAATTTACTACCTCTACTAACATAACAGCTTTGCCCCAATTCGATAGGGTAGTTGTAACACATTAAAGTCAATTAAATAATCATATAAGAAACGAAACATAATTACAATAAATGAAAAATAAAAATCAACAGGCTTTAATAAAATGAAAAATTAAATTAAGTCAAATATGACAGAATATGGACTACACACACGCAACGGACTTATTTGCTAATACTACTATAAAAAATTACATAAGTACAAAAGAACAGTAAAATGTTATAACTAAATATGAGAACTTTATTACCAAATTCGTGTAACTAAAGAATATGAAATATATTGAAATACTTTAAATATTAATAATGAAACCTGACGAAGATTTATTATTATCATCATCGGCCTATTTTAGTCCACTGCTGTAGGCCTCCCCCAATTATAAGGTTTATTATAATATTCAATAAAACCTGACGCGGTTAAATTGGCAACGTTGCCAAGCCGTAGCTTGATGACATCATCTAACCATTAGCCTGTCTCTCTTCACTGCGGAACATAGACATAAGCCGTTTTTTCCTATAATCTGTCTGAAAATATATTTATCATAACTTTCAATATGCTAAAACTTGCTAATACTGTCGTTGTCCTACGCTAGTGAAGTGTCCTAAATAGTCTTATCAATTTCTCATTTACAATTGTGTAACTATACTAAGTAATGTTTATTCTTATTATAGAATCAGGTAAGCCCATATGTGACAAGTAGCAGCAGCAAAGTTATTAGTTCACATCATATAACAAAAGCGCAATGACACAGTATATAAAATCGTAGAACTTTTTGGTAGGTATTTGGTAAAACAGGTTGATCTGCTGCCTCTCGAGGAGTTCGCCGCACATTTTGCAGGTTTCGTCGACAACGAACCACCTGAACATCACGGTTCGGTTATCGCGAAACCCGAATTATGTGTGGATTCTTCTTTTAAACTTCTTCAATCTCCACTCTTCGCTCTTCTTTTTCTCCTTCACAATTATGGTGATAATATTGTTTTATTATTAACAATTGAATTAATCGCACTATTATCGCAAATACAACAAGAGTGATTTGGACTAAACATGTTATAAGAAAATAATAATAAAAGTGGTGTTACTAACACGTACATAATTAGTTTTATAACTTATGAGATAATTTTGTAACATATAAAAATAAAATCATTATCTATATACGAGTATTAATTGGTGAAGCGAAATTTTTGAACTTATTTAACTTTTAGAATATTTACAATACTATTACATTTATTTTTATATTTACATTTATTTTTATTTATTTTGTTTTGGAAAGTAAGATTTTTTTTTAATCGATCCATTTATCATTCCACTATTGGAATATGGATCTCCTCTCATATTGAGAGGGTAAAGGCCATAATTTAACACGCAGGCCAAGTGCGGGTTGGCAGATTTCTCACACTTTAGAAATTGTGTTTTTTTTTTTAAGTAAGACAGTGTAGTTAAACTTAAAGAAGGTATGCAAAAAGCTGCAATTGAATCATAACAATTATTTTGGATGAAATGAAATAAAACATCCATGATTTAAACTCGCACTGCCAATATGATATATAACAGTTTAATATTATGAATTAGTATTACAGGGGCAAGATTTAGAGAAGTGTACTCTTTGACACAAAAACACAATAACGTTCAAACTGAAAAATATAATGTATTACGATTGAGTTTCCGTCGCTTCTAGACCACTAGTAATTTTATGAATGTTCTTTTTTTGAAAAAGAAAATACTTATGCACATCATCACATTAATAATAATAAATCTTAGAAATGTTTCCGAAACCGGAGTGGGTGTTTGAAGAGAGTGATGAATATCATATCACACGGCACGTCTACAAGTATTGATATATTTGATCTTCCGTACTCTCTGACTACCTCATCAAGTACCTAGCGTGTTGATAAATAATAAATACTATATCAATACTTAATACTATATCAATATTTGAATTAAATTACGTTTTTAAAACTATAAATACATTCCAAGTTTGTATTTGCTACATTCTATGCTAGGTGACATTAATAAAAAGTTGCATAAATATCACAAATACATTTGTGAAATTGTCATTTGTGCATCTGTCAGTGAAAGACCCGTCAAAATCGGTCCAGCCGTTCTAGAGATTAGCTGGAACAAACAGACAGACAGAAATAGTATAAAATGTTATTTTGGTATGTGCACCAAATATATATATATATATAAATTTTAAAAAGCGGTTTTTTAAATATTAAAAACGGACATGCCAATTTCATTTATTTGTATAGATGAAAACTGGTTGAATTAACAGATATTAACAACCGCTCTATTCCATTAGTCTTTTTCGAGATTTGGCTTCAGCGACCACTTATGACTGTAACTGTTTATTTGTACTTTTAAAATAAAAATAAAACAAGACAAATATGTATGAGTAAACATATAAAACTTATTCATTAGTGGCTATCCTCGTGAAGAAACCGTTTCGAAAAAACAAGGAGTATCATCCACGTCGTTTTTCGAACACGATGTTAACGCATGCCTAAACATTTTCTCGCTCAACAGATGACCAATTGTTCGTTCTCCCATAACGGTAGCCACTGAAAGTTTTCCCATTTATTCAGTACTCATACGTCAAGTGTAGAAGGCGACGGGGCTGGCGGGAGGCGCGGCGGGCGCGGCGGGCTCTAGACGCGTTCCGGTACGATAAGGCGAGCGGGTGTATTGTTGCAGCGTCGACGCACGTTTCCTCCGCAGTCGTCGAGCCCACCGCTTTGTTCCCCACGTAATGAACAAACTTATTCCCGAGGCTAATGCTACAAACGGTCCGTTCACGAAATTCCCACTTCGCCGTTATCGCTGCCAATTGTCACGTGTAAACGAAGTCAGCACGCAAACTCGACTCGTGATGTCATAGTACGAGTAGCTGTATCCCACATTTATTTGAATAGTGCCCGTAGTCTACGTGCTGAATATAAACATTAACACCTTGTCGAAGGGTTGTTTGACGAAGGCCCGAAACCTATTATTTGTTTTCAACGTAACTATAAGGTAATTACTGTCAAGGTTGTTTTAATATATCAATATTGAACTAAAGACTACTTCTCCAGCACGTGGAACATATATACATATATACACATACATATACCGATATGCTACCTGGATGTGGTTACATTCATTAAATTATCCATTATTGTTTTGATTTGTTTCCTTTTATATTTATTAGCGTATCGCTGCATTGCCTTTGTCCTGCTTCTCTGTTTTATATTTTCTGAAAAAAAAAACAAAAGTGTGAAAACATTGTTCCATTGTTTTAATTAATTAGAAATGTATGAATCCGTGTATGTTTGTAAAGTACGGGTAAGATTTTAAATATTGCATTTAAATAAGTAAAATTGTAATGTGGTATCATGCTCCTATAAAAATTATATTTTCTAGTATCATGTGAAACCCCATTCTAGAGTTCTTAAAGCTTTGTACCGGGGCTGTTATCCGGCCGTCTCGTACTACGGTACAACCCTCTGCCTTTAAATCTACTTTCATATAATGCATTCTCCGACGCGCCAAAAACTTTTTATTCATCCGCTTACATTCAAAAATGCTCATAGAATGAACGCTCCGTTTTCAATAACAAAAAATTTGAGAAGAACCGGCAATAACTCTGCAGGGAGAAAATCGTATTTCGATCGAAAAGAGGGCAAATCTTTTATGTAATATCAGATTGTCATCGCGATTATTACAGGCAAATAGAATACGGCGGATCAGTAAGTAGGTTATCTTCCTGCTTCCTTTGGCTGAAATCACTTTATTGGATGTTCCGCGGAACCCACTTGTTTTATTTTTCTCTTCACCGCGTTTAAAATGCCGCTTGCCTACACAATATTTATAAAGATGCATGTTTGAATAGTTTTATTAGATAATGTATGTAGTGCGAGTATTTTTTTAAGCTCATAATACATTTATACAAACATCGCGTATATGTGATAGCATACATATTCTTATCAGTAAACGTGACGGCGATTTTATAAACGTGTGATTG
Source organism: Microceris miodesmiata (assembly GCA_018245735.1). Classification (NCBI taxonomy): domain Eukaryota; kingdom Metazoa; phylum Arthropoda; class Insecta; order Lepidoptera; family Hesperiidae; genus Microceris; species Microceris miodesmiata. The sequence goes on from DWEC01000408.1 coordinate 7,932, forward strand.
TTGTGAAATCGATATCCAGTAAATTACAATTACGGGGTAGTTATCGGTCTATCATAGAACTGTTTATAATAGCAGGACTGCTTTAATAAATTAGGGTGAGTTGATACTTAAGTTTCATTAAAACAGACCATGTGCCACGTGCCTTATGTAATGTTCTAACTAGTCTGTGAAGTAATATTGCCCCTGTAAATTATCTCAGTAAGTTAATACCGCCTCAGTTAATATCGAACTTATAAGGCGAAAATTTAATGAAGTCATATTTTCACGCTTCGCAGTTGCCATTGATTGCTCCGCGTAGAGCCGGGAAAGATCTAGAAGGCAGTGCGGGAGCAGATGCGCGGAAAATTCACACATTATTAGCCGCCAGCGTCGAGGTGCAATGCAACGACATATTCATATTCAAATGTCAGGTACTGCAGCTCGGGTGCTAACTCATGTGTACCTTACCTTAACGGCACCCCCGCACGCCTTGAGAATTTCATTTATTACGTTTTGTCGCTTCTAAACTGGATTTCTATCAACTTATATTAATTTTTCAACTTCGATGTCAACATCGTGCGTTTTGTTGACTGTGTTCAATTATTTTGTTATTCTCAATTTGGTTCCCAGTTATAAGAAATCATATTGCACTTTAATATAACTGCAGTAGCAAGATCTAGACACTAAGGTATTTTAAATTGCGTCTTCTATTGGCAATTAATCAAAACGAGTAATACTCGCAAACTACAAAGGCTAAAGAGATCCTCACTTAAATAACCAGCTACAATACAAAGGGATAAAAATGCTAGGTGCAATTTCGCGGCGAGTCGCTCTCAATCCCGTCGCTCCGGGGAGCTAAACCGAATTTATGGTTCGAAAATTAAACTTAAATTGGATATAGCCAAGTTATTTTTAAGCATTTGCATTTAGAGATTAATTACGCCTTGATAAATTTCATGGTAATTTAATTGAGGGCACGAAGAGATTCGTTTTATTTTCGTCGTCATAAATGAATTTCGAGTTCGTACTTTTCGCTCTCGTTTCTTGCGTTTCGTTGAACACAACTCACTATAAATTTAAGACGATTCATTACACATACATTTGTTCAATAACTATGTTAGCCTTAAAATAGTGGCAGTTGAATAAGAAATAAGTTACTAACGCATTGACAGATATGGTATATCATTTTAGGGGTAGACCAGATCCAACGATCATTACATTCAGACTGAACCATAATATACAACATAATTCCATAAAATCACGGTTTAAGTTATTGCATATCAACGTGATGATAATATTGGATTTGATTTAAATTAAGCAATTTTAAGATGAGTTGATGTTACAAATGACACCTAACGAATAAGGAGGAAACTTGACATCTCACCTAGAAGTGCGAGTGCATACGTATTTTTAAGTTACATATCTGATCAGATGCAGTAATAATGTGTGTAACTACGAACCATTCATTGTGATAGTATTCATGGAACCATCTCAATATAAATAAATGTATTGTTAAAGGGGAGTTTATGTTCACGTGGCCGACCATTGTAACCTTCAAATATAAACATTGTTCAATTTGTCGTCAATAACGAAGGTGTGAAGTTTAACCGTGTCAGTATCACCATAGTATCTGAAAAAACATTTTCAGTATGTGGTCGAGCGCTGAGCCACAACAACAGCGCTGTTTGTTCTGGTGTCCGCGAGCGCTGGGTAATCCGCTCACATAACACACATTACATGTACACTTGCTATTGTTTGACGGATTACCTATTGTGGCTAATCATGTACTAATGGAGAGAGTAATTAACTAATTATGCAATAGATATCAATGTACTCCGGTATTGTTCTGTTGCATGACGCTGGTCAATATACGTAATGAGTGATGTGAATTAAGTTTGTTTCATAATAATGTTGATTATTTCTTTTATTATTAGAGGGTACTGTTTTTGGGATGGCTTAATTGTTTCGGATGTATGCTAGGTCCTTTGTGAGTTTCCGTGATTGCCGCGAGGACTAGGTGGGGGTCTTGAAACGTGGAAGGCAGTCTAGTAAAACCATACGTGTGTTAAGCCGGTACGTATATAATAATGTAAATTAAGTTTATTGGAGTGATAAATAAAATGTATAAATTAAAGTTAAGGCGTTTTTTAAATTTGTTAAATTACTATTAATTTAAATAAGAGAAAATTGGACGTTCAGGTAACAGTAAAATTCGAACACAATAAAAATGAATGTTTATCAGTGATCCAGCTGCGACCGCAATCCATTATTTTAAAGTTCAACATTATTGAGGTTACCATGACAAAGAGTGCATTTCTATAAATATCTACTTTTTGACCACAGACTTTTATGTGTCTGCAACGGACATTGTGTAAGCAAATACGGTATTATTTAATTTAAAAATCATATTATGTAATTTAAGTTTACTGCGCAACTTTTATACTATGTAAACTCTATGCACGAGTAATATACTTACAAAACCTTAGATAGATATCTCTCAGTTTAAATATATAGATAAAATATATATTTCATTCATGAACGTTTCAATTAACGCATACAATTATGCCTGTACAAGTTCTGTAGGCGCCGAATTGGCTTATCGAAAACGGATTACAAAAATTCCTAAATCAATAGCGATGTACTAAACCGATCTATTGGTATTCGCATGCACTAGGAACAATGTGTACAATGTCTATGTATTTGTACCACTGATTTCCGCTTGCAATTTATAAACCCCACACATGTATAGGTGCGTTCATTCCGAACCGACGTGCGTGTATAATGAAGCACGGCAGGTATGGAAATATAGATATTTTGTACTCGGTAGGTACTCTTTGCCTATCCTATAATTGTGGTACGATATAGGTGATAATAAGGAGCTGGAAATAATTTCATCATCATCATCATCATTACCATCACCTTATTCCCGTCCACTGCTGGACATAGGCTTTTCCAATAGCACGCCACGACTTCGATTTTAAGCTCTTAGAAAATAAGTTGTAACAGGTTGTTGTATTCAACTGAACCATTTGCAGGTGTCGTGATGCTAGCAACAAATCCGCCCCCTGAACCCGCCCGTGCGGGTCTTTTGAGGAACCCGCCGCGGATTTTATTCTCAGACTTTGGATTACATATCCGCCATATTTCCGTTGTACTCGTATCTACAAGGTGAAGTAGTATGATCTACATTTTCAATAGTATGTTTCATAACATTTACTTACATATTATTATTATTTGGATGCGCTGATACTGTGTAAAATAAGAAAAAAAAAATGTGAAATGCAATTATATCCAATCCAATTTTATACAAGGTTTATAGGAAAATTTAAAAATATTCAGTAAGATACCTGTGTCTTCTTTCTTTCCTATAATTATTTTCTCGCCATTATGCTTGTTTTAACGTCATTATTATATTATCACGAATGCATGTAACCTAGAATAGAAGAAGCACGACAGCTTTGTAAGGGTAAAGATATTGGGCATACTGTATTCTCATCTCATCCTACCTCATAAGGGACCTGGCGACATGATATAATATAAATAACTAACTACTAACTAACCTATATAATATTGAATGTAGCCGTTAATCAAGTTGCATTTCAGCAGGTTACTAAGCGGGCGCGCTTCAGTAGCGCCGGCTATAAATATCTCACGCCCATACAGAGGAGCTTATACTCGTAGCTAGAGGTATGCAGTTCGACCAATGTTCACGAGTGGGTAAATAGAGCACACGGGGCGTCCGGGGCTTACGCGGCGGATTGTGCGTTACTGCATGGCTGGATCATATTGTGAAGACGACAGGGAAAATAGAAAAGTATTAAACAAAAAATAAATTCCGTTCACATTTATTATTATCAACTTTTTTTATCAATACCCTGGTCTCCTGTCAGACTGAGCAAGGTTAAGGCTGTAGTTTCTCGTTTAGATTTCTAAGGGCGATATCTGTAGATAGGGAGAAGTAAATCGTGTAATAGGATCGTCATTTAGATTGACTTTATTACGCGAAATAATTAATCTCACCACATATAGAATCGGTGCTAATGATGTGGTATAATTGTATCGGCATATTATGCCGTAATTAGGTTAGAGTTACAGTTATTAGCAAGGTCTAATCAAGTTATGCATTTCATATAAGTAAGGTGCATGTGTATATATATCTAACGCGAATATCTAGGTCACATGTTGATAGTGTTTAACGCTAACTCCTATTAATTTCCGCCATCGATTAGCAGAAATACAACCTCGAGTGGGAATCTTTACTCGTGACGGAAACAAATTTTAATGTTTATTGGTTATAAGTGGAATACTGTTTATGGTATTAGTATACCGTTTTACGGTATTGGTTTTACGGTGTTGTTTTACGTTTAGAAAATTTATTGTTTGTATTTTTTCTTTTTCACAACAGAAAGAGAACCCTTCATAAATGAATTTCACTTTTGTTTCATTACGATACGTAGGTAGATGCGTATTTTGCTAAACAGCCGTTTAGATATCAATTGTGAGTTTTTGTCGTGGACGGTAAAATAGGTCGCTGTGTACCTAAAGCGGTAAAATTTTTACCGCGCGCCACGAAAAAGAGGGAAGAAAAAGGGAAAACTGTTGAGATTACTTTTGTACAGTGTGTTGACATTGCAAGCTTTTATCACCCTTTTTGGGAGGGGAGAAATCTTTTACACGTATTTAAATAGTCAAACAATACAGACGTGAGAGCAAAAAGAAATGGCGTTGAATAAAAGTGGCGCTTTCATTTTTGCCTGGTTAGTTAACAACGTTTGTAATTTTTTTTTTCGAATGAATATATTTTCATTTTACACTGCCGAAGGATATCAGGTATGTACGGATAGAAGTGTCTTTGACATCGTTCTGTCTGCTTGTCCCGAAAGGGACTTTGTTTATGTTTATGACATTTTTATTCGCTTTCAAATTGTAAGCAAGCAAGCAGTTGTAAAGGAATGATATTGGTTACTCTTTCAAATTGTTGGGAACAAGGAAACTGGATTATAATTAGTAAGGAGCTCATGTAAAGGAGTTTAGACTATATTGTGTATCGTTTTTAATCAATACGTAAGAAAAGTTAGACTGGATGAATTATTATATTTAAAAGTCATTAATTAGAAATTAAAGCTCTGCTTAGCATTTAATGATAAAACTACTTTCGGCGTCGTTATAATTAAATATCAAAGCTATGAGCATTATAGTATTTTGTGATAAAACCGTTACTCGATATAAAACACAATCTAAACTCCAATTGATAACTCTCACTTTTATAATAACTTTTATAATAACTCTCACTTTTATAACTGTACGTGCTTTGTAACTTTGTAACGAAACGTAAACGAAAACGTATTCCCTAAATAAACACTAACGGTGTTGGATTACGTGAATAATTCTTAAGATCTAACGGGGAACAAATCTTGATGGACAAACGAGTAACCAGATCCGAGACGATGATACGTAATATTTTAAGTATCGGCGAAAAGTCAACTCGAAGGCGACACCTGGTGGAGGAGACAGGTGCGCACCCCTGCAGCCCCCGGTCGAGCGAGCTTATAGCAATCAAAATAGGGACTACAAAGTTTTGAGAGGCTATCTAATAACGGTGAATTATTAACAAAAAATGTTTTACTTCTGCGTTTTAAAATATTATTTTACGTAAATTTTGTTTTTTTAATAATGCATTTTAGCTAATGTGTGTTTTAAATAACTGTCAAAATTTGAATTTTTATGTATCATAAATCATTCATGCTTACAAAAATTAATCAGAAATAAATTTCTTATTAACAAAGTTTAAGATAAAAATTGTTATTTGTTAATATTGTGTTTTACTATCTTATATAACTTTACTAATATTTATGGTCCAAATGAATATCCGAGAAAAATGGTAATTGGTATTTGTTAAGAAAATGATTTTACTTATGTCAAGGCTCAAAAATTGTACATGAAACGAATCTAACCTCGATGTACATGAACGTCAGGGAACTCTATTATTTCACATCAAAATTAATTTAACATCAAATAATAGATAAGCGAACTATAAAAAGCCATTATTAATAAATAATTTCAATACTATTAAAACGTATTCATTTACATAGGAACACAAGTTTTCGTATATCAATTGAGAGTTTATTCCAACTTGCTTGAGAACTGTATGGTGCTCATAACATCGAGATATCGCATTGGTCCCCATGAAACTTCACAGTTTTAGATTATTTATATTGACGTTTCTCGCGTTAAGAGGATAACGTTATTACAGATAGCGGCGTCCTGTAACAAGGCCGGTACTCCACACGTATAGCTGGTGTTGAGGGGAGGACGGTAGCGGACTCCATGAACCTAATGTTTGACTTCCAGCTAGTAGCGAGTAATGATTATTAGAAATCTAATCGAGTTATGTTTGTTGCGATATTAATAAAGGTTGAGAACTAGGTAATAATCAATGAAATCTAATTATTAATAAGTGATTAATTGACAGATGTAGAAAAGTTGTGCTAAAATTAAAATGTGTCAAATAGCGTTTTAATACTTAATTTGGTTTGTAAGAGATTGGGGTTCATAAGAGCTGATAAGGAGTGTTATTTTATAAGAATTAATGGTTAGAGTTGGCAATGGAGGTTGTTATATAAATTTGATAACAGTTTAACCTTGTATGTTATGAAAATAAAGTAAGAATTATCTAATTGTTAATTTCTTGAACAAGAACTTTTCTCTATACATGTACAGCAACGTATCGAATAAACATATTGATTAAAAACAATGTTTCTGATAATAGTCGTAAACATTTTCGACGAATATTTGACACGAATGTTGACGAATAGAGCATGTTAAATGCTTTGATGCAATTAAAACTAACTAGTTGTAAATTAACATTATGAACAACTAAAATAGGTCCAACCGAAACCAGCGTTCGTATATAGTTCGAAGAAAGATGTAAGGTCTGGAAGGATTGAGTTATTTGGCACTCGCTGATCTTTGCCTACCCTGTAAGGGATCTGGCACGAGGATATAAATGTGACAACATAACATCACGCACTAGGGTAGGCAGAGAAGTATTGTAACCCCATGTTTTATAATACTATGCAAAAACGTTGTGGTGTAACACGTGCCTAAGTTACAGCCAGACGCAATATTGAGAGAGCTTTTATTGTAGATAAAAACTTATACATATATCTGAAGACGCGGTCACCGGGAATCGCCGTATGTAATTGCATCTGAGTTGTCTGTGCGCTCACTAATTCATAGGGACTCTATACCTTCTCCTATCTGCTCCTGGTTACTATTTAAGAAAACGTTTAGACTAGCAATTAATGTGTCTGTACATGTCTGCAATGTATCTGGATGCTTACGTTGATTCGGTTCATGATGTTTTGCGGTTTCTTCGTACGATTAAAATATCGAAATGAAGGTATCGAAAATCCATTGTAGCATGATCTATTCACTTCCAAAACAAATCTGTCAGTGCGTACATATATACTTATGTTTGTTAAGTGTCCACTAGACTGGATAATTTTGTTGGCTATGTCCTCGAGATAAAAGTTTCCAGCGAGGTGACGTGGCCTGACCGCGGACGCCACAGCAGCTGCCGAACTTAGGAACACTTTAATTAGTATTTGCTACACTTAATAAGTCACAAGTTGTTTGCAACCGAATCCCAAGACTGTAAAGAAACTTAAATTGAATGGTTCCTCGTTTTTTTATGATCAAAAGTTGCGCGAAGGGGCGTAAAGAATTCACCGTCTGTTTTAATAAGGCAAGTATCAGCTTCGAAGGATAAAACTTGATTTATAATGTTCTTTAATTAAGCCTAATTGATGCCCAGTTTAATTGCCTTCAATTTTACCAAAACCAGTGTAACCCAAATATTTACTGTGTTACAGTCGTGTATATTAAACGCAAAATAAAATGTCTTGTAACGCAGTGTCACTCCGCATCAAAGCATTAGTTCCTGTTAGAGCCGCCTAATGCGATAGCATTTTGTGTACAAAGGAGGGAGAGCAAAATACCCTGAAGAATATTATATTAACTTTAGTAGTGACTACAACCTATTCGGGATTTCCCTGCAAAGCCGTTCTCAATAGATGGTGTGGGGTAATAAGCTCAGCGATGGGCTATTACGCGGCTAGGAGAGAAATTCGTATTGCCGGAAGGCTAAAGGTATCAGCGCAACTTTTATGTTACGAGTACGGTGTATTGCAGCGCGCAAGCCGATCACAATCGAAATCGATTAGAAATCGGTCCGGTCTGTCTGAAAATTATACAACAATTGTCTGTGTTTCCTCGTTTGCTCAGTTATTTCAACAATATCCAGTGTGTATAAAAATTTTTAGTAAACGAAGTTTCGCAAAATAGTTTTTATAAGAGCTGGCTAAAATTGTTTTCAATAAATACGCGATAACATGTGATTGACGTGTACCTATGCAAAGAGTTAAAATTCAATTTTATTCCGATAGAAAGTTTTTTTTTAATTTTCCGGTTTGTTTCTAGTGTCAGATAACAATTTTTTTCATTAACATCCTTTATTCTATGTATTAATCCTTTCGTATGGGCAACAGATCACAAACGTCTATTTACCAGTATAAAAGTTCAATTTATATTTGGAGAAGAAGAATGAAGATGTACCCAAATATATTTTATTTAAAATATATTTTATTTCTTATTAAAGCGAATATCTAATTACTGCCATCGAACATTAGTATGAATTAACAATAAATGTTTAATAATGGGAGGACTTAGTATTGATACCTGAATATCAAAGGGATGGTAGAAAAAAATTTATAATGCAGAAAGATAGCTAACGACTGCATCTTACGACATAGGGTAAAATAGGTTTATGACTCCATGAAGAGTATTGCTAGGGTTTATATTTAATATACCTTAACAGGTCTTATCAAATCGATTAAAATTATGCGCAATTTCATCTGTTGCGAAAATTAACTACTCGTACATGATAATATACATCAAGAAGAAGTAAAGCAACTCTGACCATAAACCACGTCTCGGAGACGGTTTAAAACCAGGTGGTTTTAAACCAATAGAATCTTTTCTTCGCGCGGATCAACTGGACTTACCTAATGGCGCGATGTTATTCTAAGGTACCAGCCAGCAATTGCTCTCTACCTTAAGTAATCTTGTCTCGACAGAGCCCAATCTAGGAATTAAGTTCTTCACTCCCATATAAAACGACAAATTTTTGTGAAAATTGGTTCCATTCATTGTTAATTTTCTGTAACGAAATGACCCATTTGTTTCCATTTATTGTTAATTTTCTTTAAAGAAATAAAATATTATAATTCGAATATAGTCACAATGCTTTTAAAAACTCCAGAATTCATATGTGTAATAAATTCAAACCAATAATATTTCTTGGTCAGGATTATTTAAAAAAATGTCATAATGAGGATTTTATTTACTATAGAACGGCTGTTAATGTGAAACGTTGTTAGTTAACAATTTAATATAAATATATCTATGTACGTAATCGACCCATTATAGTTCCACTACTGGAATATGGGTCTCCTCTCA